>JAOEGS010008674.1:0-36378 GCA_025447755.1 Corythornis vintsioides | reverse complement strand
CTTCCTCCTAAATTCCACCCCCAAGGGTCTCATTTGCTAGCAAAAGTGTTTATGCACCAACTTGCTAGAATGGGTCTTGCAGCTGCAGCATTTTATTGCTGCTCTGTAATCCAATGATTGAAAACACAAAGAAAACACGTGAACTGCACAAGGCCAGCTCCGAAATCTATACACACAAGGACATATCAGCACCACTCCAATGCCCCAGGAGACACCACAGACACCACGACAGACTTTGAAACCCAACTATATAATCCCATCACATACAAATTGCAGCTGGAAGGATGTAGGTTCACTTCTGTCTATAAAATTATGTATCTTATGCAAGACTGTAGTTTACCACTGTTTAAATACCCACCACAAGCTTCTTGCTTTTTCTCAAGTTAAAGCTTTCCATTGGACCATCTCTCACAGGCACAGGCTGTTAATAACTGTGTTTATAATGGGCGTGGGCCTTATCAACAGGATGAATGTGTGCTGGCTGCATGCCCCATTCTGCTGAATAATGATATAATCCCTTAAAGCATATTATCAAGAACTGCCGTTGCTTAATTAGACCATGTGATTTCCACCAAACAGGAGAGGGCAAACCCCACCAGTCTGCTGCAGCCTTTCCTAGCTTACTCCATGAGCTAAGCAATACAAAGCTGCCTTTCCTCTTCCTCCCTGGCATAAATGACCAACAGCTCCCTGCAGGAAGCTCTTCTGATAAAAGCTGAAGGTTCTTATCTGCTGTGTCCTCGAATCCAGGAGATATTTTGAACAAGAAGTAGGTCACAGCAAAGAAACTGCATAATGAGGTTATTACTTATGTCAGGTCTGCCATATCCAGTGGCTTCTTATTTCTGCATATGGCTCACCATTAATTGCTCAGGTCCAAGTCAGTCCCCGTGGCCACAAATAGAGGCGTAGAGAGCAATGAGCATCTCTCGTGCTGCTCTCTCAAGACTTGCTTTATGACATTTCCTTGGAAATCCTCTTGAAGAACAAATCCAGTCTTAACGTAGAATGGTTTGGGTTGGATAGGACCTTTCAGGGTCATCTAGTCAAACCCTCCTCTGCAGAGAGCAGGGACATCTGCAACTAGAGCAGGTTGCTCAGAGCCCCAGCCAACCTCACCTGGCATCGACCATCTCTCTGGGCAACCTGGGCCAGGGTCTCACCTCCCTCAATGTAAAAAATTTCTTTTATCTAGTATAAATCTCCCCTCTTTTACATTAAAGCCATCACTTCTTGTTCTGTTGCTACAGGCCCTGCTAAGAAGTCTGTCCCCATCCTTCTTATAAGCCCACTTTAAATATTAAAAGGCAACAATAAAGTCTTCTCCAAGCTGAACATCCTAAACTCTCTCAGCCTGGCCTCACAGCAGAGGGGATCCAGCCCTCTGACCATTTCTGTGGCTTCTTCTGGACTCACTCCAAAAGGCCTGTGCCTTTCTCATCAGTAGTATTCAAGGCAAGTCTACCAATTTTTGGCAGAGCAGATGGCATATGGGATTGATATATTTCACCAGTAGAAATTTGCATAGCTTTAGTATTTCATCAAGTTATTAGTATTTCATCAAGTTAATACTGTCTGGTCCAAGCAGAACACTATATTCAACACTTCTTGCCTTGCCTCAAATGAAAAGGTGGATTCTGTCTCCATTTAGTAACATGGCTAATAGCTGTTCAGACCCCCTGTCTAGTTCAGCTTCACGTCTTTTCCTCCAAGTCTGGTCCAGGAAGAAAAGATGCAGGGCCTGACAGAAGGAAGCAAGGGAATCTTGGGCATTGCAGATGCAAGAATTAAGAAAAATCTAAAAAAAAAATAAAAATAAAAATAAGCAATTCCCAAATGGATGCATTGGAAAAGCTTTGAGATTAGGCTGATCACATCAAAAAGGGGAAAAAGAAACAAAAAACATAAACAAAACCCCACAAAAACAAAGAACACATACCCACAACCCAAAAACTTTCCAGCTTTTCCATCCCTCTCAAGAGGGGGCTACATTGGCTTGAGAGATCAAACCTAGTGGTACTGTGAAGCCTATTAGACTTTGCAGGTAGAAGCAAGAAAAGCTCTGGTAGTTAATTCTCTCCATCAGTGCCAAAACAACTGCTGTTGTGGATCCTATTATAAGGATCCAGGCAGAAATTATAAAAGAGTAAGTAGAGACCTGAACAGGACAAAGAAAAGTAAACCAGAATATAAAGTTGAGCCCATACATCATCAGGAGATTGCTTCCCACGATGGAGAGGAAAGGGAAGGAAGAGAGTCAGCCACAGAGGGAACAATTGCTCCAAGGAAGGGGAAGCAGCATTGTTTGAGAGATTTTACAAAAAGCATATAAACCAATCCCTCAACCTCACCCCTCAAAACAGAGGAAAATAAATAAATAAAAGCCCATGGTCTTTAAGAAGACTCAGCTCCACCTTGACATCACACACCCACTCAGAGCCAGAAGGGAAGAAAAGCTGCTTTGTTTAATTTTTCCCGAGCTGTATTACCAGCCCTTTTCCCCAGGAAGGAAACCTTCCACACTCTCCTTCCCCTTAAAATTTGCAACAGCTGAACCTGGCTCTTTATCCCACCTCCCCCAGCAAAAGAGGCCACAGGACACCAGGGTCACGCTTCCACTGCACTCCTCAGTAACCCCCAAGAGCCCCAACAGCACAAGAGAATTAAGAGCAAAAAGTAGCACTTCACCAACTCAAATCCAAGCTGGCGCAGGAGAAATAACAGGTCAGGTGGTAATGGCTTCAAACTGAAGAGGGGAGATTTAGATTAAAAATCAGGAACAAGCTTTTCACACTGATGATCCTGAGACAGAGAAGTTGTGGATGCTCCATCACTGGATGAGTTCAAGACCATGTTAGATGGGGCTTTGAGCAACCTGGTCTAGTGGGAGGTGTCCCTGGCATGGCAGGGGCATTGGAACCAGACAGTCTTTAAGGTCCCTTTAAACCCAAACCATTCTATGATTCTGATTTTATGACATCTATAAGCTTTTCAGGAGATTTTGTGAGAAAGTCTGCAGACCCAACACATCCATTGCCTTTCCCTCTTTCATTGAGATGAGCTCCCTCCTAGCAGGGAAGGCAACAGGGACATCTGCACAGGCAGGAGAAATACAGCTGTGCACATTCTATTTGGCAATGGTAACACTCATCTCTCCGCCTCAGTTAACTCCAAGCCTCCCTGCTGTAACATGATTGCAGCTGAATTTTATTCCACTTAAGCCTTTCCCAAAATATCTATGGTCCTTTGAGGTACTTTCCCCCCCCTCTCATTTAAAGCTTTACAGAATTTAAATCCTATTAGCACATAACAATCATGCAATAACTGTAATATTTGGGGTTGGTTGTTTTGGTTTGTTATTTTGTTTTTTAACTGACACTGTCTTAAAGATCTTACCATACTTTCTGCTTTCAAATATGAGAAGTTCAAAATATGTGAAACCTTAAAGTATCCTTCTGTGCACAGCATTTCTCAAATCCCACCCAGGATACCCTGCCCTTCCCTGCTAACAGCCGTTAATGACCTGCTGTCAGATCTCAAGTCTCTGCCCTGTCCTTCTCCAAAATCCCAGAGTGCAGCTTCACTAGTCAGATCATTCCTGGTCCTCCAAATTACAGGTCAGGGAGACCTTTAACTGATTGTTAAAGAAACACCTTCCCATGTCTGAGGAAACCAATGCACTCAGGTGCTTGGATTTTAATTGATGTCAAATGCTTCAAGAGCCTCAAAAGCCCTCTTCTCCATCTGCTTTTTTTTAGTGCTGGAAACAGCAAAATTGGACATGTCTGCTTATCATTCACAAGCCCAATTATCTTTAAGCTTTTTACTACAAATCTCCATGTGTTTCAATCTACAGCAGCAACATCAGGTCAGATCCTTCTTCATCCTTAAATTGGTATATTCTCTCAAGTTCTTATAAACACACTGGAAACGACCTTTCCACCAAGCAGAAGAGAGGGCACTGGTAGGGACCAGCTAGGTGGACTTACCTAGGCTGTCCTGGTAGGAACAAGGAGGAGGATGTGTCTGAACTACAGTGCTGAGATGTCATCCAATTGGATTGCCATCTCTGAATAGGTGATTAATTAGTCAGACATGCACAAGGCTCATCCAAGTGGTGCAAAACCTGGAGCCCTGAGTTCCCACAGCCACACTCCACACCACTACCAATGGAAAGGTGCCCTGCAACCAATCTAAGTGGCCTTACCTCCAAATGAAGACAAAATATTTCCCCTTCTTTTAACTAGTTCTCCAAGATTTTAAGCACAAAACTGGAAGCACAAAAACTTACTAAAAAGCAGTTATGTTCCCTTTATGGTCTTGTACCTTCAGCCAGGTTACCATCTTCTCCTAGGTCTTAGATACTCACCCATTTCACCCCATATCTTGCCAGAGCAAATGCAGTGCATCACCCAGCCACAACTGAGGACCAAAAGGACTGCTTTCATTAACTCTTTGCTTAATTTCACTTATTATCTCAAACTAGACACCTCTATTCAGCTACCTGTGGTGTTTCACATACTTTGAGAAATGAGGAGACAGACAATGGGAGGAAAATGCCCTGACAACCCTGGGTTTGATCCCTGCATGTAAAGACAACAATAAAACCACTCACCATTAAAAAAAAAAACCTTGTTGGCTCACATTTGTCTTGATATCAAGTTGTTTTTTTAAATCATGGGGTTCACAGCCCTTCTTCATCCACCCCCAGTTACCAACAGGCAGTTTTATTTACAAGCTTTTCCTGCACCACACACCAAACACAGGAGTGACAAAGCTGCCAGGGAAACTGTTCTCCAAAACCCACTGCTCCAAGTTTGAGAAGAGCTTTGTAACACAGGTGACTTCTAGAAGGATTTAAGAAGCTCATCATAGCAACCATCTTCCCAGACCAAACTCTCCAGGTCTCAAGTTAAACAGGCTGACACCTAAAGTTTGAGAAGTCAAACTCCTGAAATTCTCTCCATTTCTTTGGCCTGCAGCTTTCCATTGACATCTCCCAGAGAAAGAGACGGGTTTCTAGGGAGTGCTTCTAACCCAAATGTTAAAGAAAGAAAGAAGCATGCAGTTCAGATCTGACATGTGCTTTCCAAGGGCGTTTTCTCATAGAATTTAAAAAAACACCAAAAAAAAAAAAAAAAAAATCAACCCCCCCAAAAAAACCCAAAACCAAACAAACAACAAACCACACTCAAAAAAAAAAATCCAAATGCAACCACCAAACCAAACCCAACACACCTTATTAGGCATAACAGGAAATCTTGCACTAACTTTGGGTGGTGAAAGTTTTCACAAGGCAGTTATTTTCTTTCTGTCCATTATCTAAAACATCTTTCTAGGCTTCATTAAGCACAGGACAAATATATTTTTTCAATGGAAGTACAGATGCCATTTGATCTAAAGATTAGGATCACATGTCCTTCCTCTAAAGCAAAAGGCAAACATTAGCAAGGACTCCTGGGGTTAAACTTTAATTGCTGCTTAGGAGAGGTCCACACTTGCTGAGGCAATAAACACGTGTTTTACAATTAGTTGCAACATATTGAGGGACATTTAAGAGACAGCTACATGTGGTAGTTCAAGTTGTGCCTTTATTTCATCCCCTCCATTGCTTTTGACCTGGCCAATAAACCATTCCCAGAGCACAGGGAGCTGAGCAGCACCCAGCACCACAAATACAGGTAGAGGCAGGCAGGAGCATCCATGTGCAGGGCTGGAGAGAGCATTATATTGCAATACTGGGACTTGAACAGATATCCCCCACAATGCTTCCCAGTCACAGCTTCGACAGCTACTTCAGGTATCTTCACTCAAGGGAGAGCAGGGACCACTAAGGGAAGGGATGCAAAGCAGAGATTTGGGGAGCAGATCCAGCCAAGGCTGAATTTAATCTCATACCCAGCTGAGTAACACCAGCTGATAAAACACAGGCTTCAGCAACAAGCTTGAGGGAGGCAGATTTTGACCCTGCAATTTTTCTGGTGTCTAAGTCACCACAAAGGCTGCAGACCAGGGTGAGTGTTGAGCTCAATGCCTTCACAAACAACTTTGCTAGCCAAGAGGATGGATGCAACATGCTGCCCTCTACCCTCCCAAGGGTAGTTCCTTCCCTAGAGTAGTTTCACAGTTTTGTTTTCCATTTTAGGGTACAGAAGATCACTGCATATGTATTAATATAGCCAGCCACATAATTTAGCTGGAGACCTCTGCAAGCCACTAACACAAATATGATGTTAGTAGAGCTCTACTCTACACACTGGGAGGAAAGTGCTAGGACCAGATCCAGCCTTCCCACAGAGGGTTGTGGAAATATAGCAGCTCTTCAAAAGTTAAAGGAGTAGCTTATGGAGCCCAGAATCTATAGAAAACTTTGAAGTTTCTTTCCAACCCAAAATAGTCTATGAAAATTAAACCTACTGGGAAATGCACACTCAAAAGGTCCTGCCTCTACCCCAAAGAGAATGAAAGGCTAGAGGTAAAAGTCTTTTGAGATGCTCTTTGCTTTATAGCAACAGGCAGCTTTTTTTATCCACAATACAATCAAGTGGATGGATTGCCACTATCTAACCACGCTCCAGAGCATTGCATACCTTCATCCAGCCACAAAGATAAAAACTCTGAAGACTACTGAAGTCTAGGTGATTGCTAGAAGCCCTGGACATGATGGTGCCCTGCATCAAGCACAGATAAGGAGAGAGATGGGAAATTACTTGGGAAGCAGTACTTAGTGGCTGAGTAGACCCAATAGTCACTGGATGAGCAATCCAGCACCTCCTCATCCAAAATGCATGAGGGTGAGCAGAGTGCCCAAATTCTGCTGAGGAAAAAGAAGCACAAAGAAAGCACATGAGATTGTTCCATACTCATCCCCAAATGCACAAGTGGACAAGCATTGTGCATGAATGAGGAACTGATAGGGGAAAAAGGGAGCTCTTAAGGCTCTCATCCCTTAGGATCATCATTCATACATTACCTATGACCTCTCTTCTCCAAGAGAAGCCTTCAGCTACAAGATCTGTCACCAAGTTGCTGTTCAAGAAGATGGTTTATAATCACAGAATGCTAGAATGGTTTAGGTTCTAAGATCATCTAAGATCCAATCCCCCTCCCAGGGGCAAGGGCAGCTTCCACTAGACTAGATTGCTCCAAGCCCCATCCAACCTGGCCTTGAACACTTGCCAGAGGCAAGGTATCCACAACATCTCTGAGCAAGCTGGGCCCTTGTCTCATCACCATCACTGTAAAAAATTTCTTCCTATTATGTAAATCCTTCAGTTTAAAACCATCACCCCTTGTCCCGTTACTACACATCACTACTGATGGGCTGAAATTTAAGTACTGAAATGCAACAGGGTCTCCCTGGAACCTCCTCTTCTCCAGGCTAAGCAATCCCAGCTCTTTGGCCTGTCTTCACAGCAGAGGTTCTAGTTCCTTTATCATTATAGCCTCCTCTGGACCTGCTTGAGCAGGTCCATGTCTTTCCAGTGCTGAGGACTCCATAGATGGACACAGTACCCCAGGTAATGCCCTACTTAGCACCTTCCACGAGTCAAGGCCTATAGAAAACATGACAAGTGCAGTTCCCTTCTGGTGGCCAAATTTCTCAAGTGTGGAAATATTCAGTGTACGTGCCAGGCATCGCTCTTCTTTGAGCTCAATTCCTGCTTGTCAGCATCCAGGCTGTGGCAGTGCTGTACCTTTCCACTTCCTCTGCTGTAAAATTGAGTTATTCTAGGCTCATAATTGACACAAAGTCAAACTCCATCTGTTTCCACCGAGATAAAGATTCCTCTGAGGTTGCTCGGCTAAGTACCTGTGATTTTGCTTCCCTCCCTCCCAGCACAGTTCTCCCACACTGGGAGAAGGAGAGGTGTGTGATGCCAAAATTAGCGCCTGGATTTGCTCAGGGCTTATTCTGTGCTGGGTGCAAGGCAATATCTTTGTGCTATTTAAGTGCCCAGACCAATGCAGAAAGTCCAATGCTATACATAGCATCAGTAAGTGGGAGTCTTGCATTCTGGAGTAAAGAGGAAAATGCAAACGTGCCAGGAAAATCTCAGGAGACTGGTCTTTCTAAAGCCATTTTCTGCTACATTGCAATTTCATAAGCTACATCAGAGTCAGACAAGTATCCCACCTATATGTAATTCAGTTCATTGCATGTTTTAATACTAACTACTATTAGAAAAAGTTAAAACCTTTTCAGAGGTGCTACAGTGCACAGCTAATAACCAGTGGGAAAGCAAAAGCCACAGCAGCACTGATCTTTGCACCCATCAAGAAATGGGTTTAACAAGACTGAAGCACTGCTGTAGCCTTCAAAGCAGAGAGGCTGCATGGATGCATTAGTGAACTGCAGGAACAGAGAAAGCCAGACAGTGAGAAAACAGGTACAAAGGCAGGAAATAAGAATTGAGATTTTCTTCAGCAGTATAATTATGAGTGATCAAGCTATTGGGTGACAAATCCATTTGTGCTGTATAAATAGAGACAGTCAAGCCAAGTTACCCCATTGCCAAAACTAGCACCAGGAGGCTGATGACTTACTGCAGAGTCATTGCACTTAGTCACAGTTTAGATGTGATGTGATAGTGTCACTGTTACAGACAGCAGGCAAGAATGTGGAGAGAGACCAGCACACTCACTAGCATCTTCATCATCCCAACCTACCAGGCAAACACCCCATGGGAAGTTTTTTTGCACACTCAGTTCTTTCAAGCCAGAAGAAAAACCACTGACATTTTAAACAATGGTTTCAGCAACCACTCCATTTAGGCAGCCACCTTTCCATAAGGTGCCTCTGGTCTGTGAGCTGTACAGCATCAAAGTACAATCCTTCACAGTTAAACATCTCCATAAGGTTTGGTTGCCTTATATATTCCTTCCCCAGTGCAGTGAGAGCATGATGGGGAAACTGTGCATTTCCCAGAGGGATAACATGGACAGGAGGTCTGTCCCTTGACAGGTAAAATATGGCATGAAGCATCATCATGTAACCACCATGCATCTGCACCCATGCAGTCAGTGGCTTTCATGGAGGACAGTTCTATTAGGAACCCAGCCCTTTCTCATCATCCATGGATAAGTCAAGTGTGCAAGTCTGCTGACAGCCAAACCAACACCAGGCTTGTGCTCTGAAAATCATAAACACATTGTGAAAGAAGTCACAGAATTGCAGAATCATTTAGATGGGAAAAGACCTTTAAGATCAAGTCCAGCTTTTAACTCAGCACTGCCAAGTCCACCATGAAACCATGTCACAAAACACCATGTCAAAGGTCTTCAGAGACCAGAGCCCTCCCTCAAGCAGAGCACGGATTCCTTTCTCCCAGGATTACAGAACTGGGGGAAAATGAGAAGGAAGAAGGCCTGAACACAATCCTTGCCCAGGCAACCCACATGTATCTGGATGCCACACAGGGCTTCAAATGCTACTAGGTGATGGGCAACCCATGCCATATCAACAGCTGTTTCAGACCCATAGCCCACACACCTGAACCATACCATATAGCCACCCAGTTGCAGCTTCCAGGCTGGTCACAATTTGATCCAGAAGTCCCTGCTGATGGTCAGGGACTTCAGATCTTCACGACTCAACTTCCAAAGGAAGCTCTTTGAAAGATGAGATCTCATAAGATTTAATTTTTTCTCTCCTTTTGTTCCAGATGGATCGAATACTTTAGGGACTGAATATTCCCTCAGCAGCTCCCCACATCCATCTAATCCCACCCACCAGCTTCACCTTGTATTTTGCAACAGTGTGTATTGTGCCACTACTGCTACACCACAGGGACTGTCACTGGGTTAGCAGCCCCAGCTCAGCAGAAACCAGATTTGCCAATATTGGCCACGGTAAGTGTACAGAACAACTTCAAACTCTGATTAAATCTGTTTTTACTTTATTCTGTTTTAGCCCATAACAGCTCATAAATTGTCCTAAAAAGATCCGTGTTTAGTCTAAAAGCCACCCTTATGCCAACAATATTTGAAGAAACTGAGTCAGAGGTTATTTCATGTGAATAAGCACCATGAACTTTATATTTTAATATGAACTTCAGATTCAGCTTGAGAACACCAATAGAAAGCTGAGTCTCCAGAACTAAGCAGACCTCCCATTCTCATCAGCTCCAGCTACATCCCCCACTTATCACCACACCCACATGGGAAAGTGCCATTTCCATATTGAACACAAGGAGCCAACACATTCCCTGCTGCCCTCCTCCCAAATTATTCACAGAGCAACCCACAGAGTCTCTCTAAACAAGGCTGATGGGGGTGCCGCAGAGACAGGTTCAGCTGCCAGACACTTCTGTGCCATGTGCAAATGCCTCCCAGGGAAAAGCAACTAAATATAGCTCACAGTCCTGTAATCAGACCCATAAGACTGGGATTTTACTCCTACCCCAGCTGATCTATAGTTACTGAGATAGACACCTACTCTACACACCTAAATCATTGTAAGCTGCTTTTGCAGAGAGATGCCTGGGTTTGAAGACCTCCATTATATTCCCAATCCAACCCCAGAATGTCAAAAATCACTCAGCAATACTCAGGCAATGGTTTCTAGCAGGAAAGACACGATGAGCGTCCCACAAGGCAGTGAAACAGTCCCTGTGTCACTGCTGCAGCAGCAGGAAGGTTTTCCCATTACACCTTCACATCCTGCTGGCTCCAAAGATGCTCTGTGAACTCAGCCTGTTGGCACACTAGTCACAAAGGGAGACCTTTGCCAAGTACCAGCCCCCTCCAGAACTCCCAGCTATTTTTAACAGGTTATGTCTGAAGCTGAAAGTATTTATTATATCTATTTATAATCCATCACTTGGGGAAATAAATAAAAATAACTAATTGTTAAGTGTTCATCATTTGACTACTGCACTGGAGAAGCACTGTTAGAAAGGAAAAGGGGAGAAGGAAAGCTATTTCAGATACATTTTTCTTGTCTCATCCCAAATATTCCATTTCCTCTCATGGACCTGTATCACTGCTCACAGTGAAATTACACACTGTAATGGAGCAAAATTTATGTACTAAAACGTTGGACACCAGCAAAGGCTCCTACACAGCATTTTCCAGACTCTCAGCCTGCACCACCATTCAAAAAAAATCCCAGTCTTCAGACATGTCCCCCCACCTTCACAGAGGCATTGCACACTCCACTCATTCCAACACCTCACCAAAGATGAGCCTCCATCAAGCCACCTCCCTCCCTGCAAAGTCCAGTCAGCTCCTTCTTCAGGGCAGCTCAACCACCACCTTGAAGTTATCCACTGCAGCTCTTGGAGCATATTTTTGCCTACTGCAATGGGAACACAGAATCAGAAAAGAATAGGGGTTGGAAGGGACCTCTGGAGACCATCTACTCCAACCCTCCTGCCAAAGCAGATTCACCTAAAGCAGGTTGCCCAAGACCACAACCAGGCAGGTTTGTCATCTCTTCAGAGATGATGTCAAGCTCTCTGCTCAGCCTGTTTAAGGGCTCTGGCACCCCCAAAGAACTTCTCCTCATGTTTAGGTGGAAGACTTACAGAGTATGTACACAAAGCACCTGGGGTCAGGGATTTCAGGACAAGGCTTTGAATCCCAGCAGCAGATATACAGGTAGGTTTGATTTAAGCATCTCTCTCACACACACTCCATCAGAGAGAAAATAGAACGCTGCATGGCTGAGAGTGGCATCTGTCTGCACTCAAAAAAGGCTCTTACAGTGCATCTGAAGGACTGCCAACAGTGAGCTGCAGATCTTTTGGAATGGCTGTCATCCTCCTGCCAGTCAGCCTGCTAAAAGTACTCACATGTTAGAATGGGCACCTGAAAAAGTTGAGGTGACTGGAGTGCTGCAATGGGTGGCTCTAAACTCTTCAGATGGGATAGGCAAGGAAGGAGAGGCAGTGGGGTAGCCCTGTATGTTAGAAGGGCTTTGAATGTTTGCAGCTTGATGGTAGTGACAAAAGGGTTGAGTGGTTTTGGGCAAGAATCAGAGGAAAGGCGAGCAAGGAAGACACAGGGGGAGTCTTGTTATTGAGCACCCAAGACAGAGGCAGACCTTATAACTTTCTACAACTCCCTGACAGGAGGTTGGAGCCAGGGGTGAGTTGGTCTCTTCTCCCACAGAACACACAATAGGACAAGAGGATTCAAGTTGCACCAGGGGAGTTTTAGGGTGGACATGAGGAATTTCTTCCCCACAGGGAAGAAATTGTCAAGGCCTGTCTCAGGCTGCCCAGGGAAGTGGTGAAGGGCTTTCAAAGTTGTGGAGATGTGAGATGAGGGACATGGTTTAGTGGTGGCCTGGCAGTGCTGAGTTAACTAGAATTGATCTAAAAGACTTTTTCCAACCTAAGTTATTCTATAATACTACTAGCTCAAACTATTAGCATCACAGCAGTAACAGGCTGAGTAGCCCACCTAAGGGGAGGTACTTTCCAGGAATGAGCCTTGACATACAACTTGCTCAACAGCTCATTCACATTACTTCACTGGATGAATGTAGTAGAATAGTGCACAAATGCTCCTATGATCCTGTGATAACCCTGATCCCACAGAAGGCTTATACAGTCTACTAATATTAGTCCTCAAATGAGGACACACCTTGACTCCCCAAAAGGGGAAACTTCAGAGAAAGAAGTGTCTCACACAAGGTCCTTCCAGTGCCTCTCCCATCCCAGGGCACATCCAATACCTGGTTACAAGTGTACTGGAAAGCAAAAACCCAATCACAGAATGTGACTCCTCACGTGAAACCACTTAACACCATTGGACATGTCTGAAGAGCAGTTGTGTCAGAAGCAAAATTAGCCAAAGAGCAGAACTGAGGAAGTTAGATTCATAGGACTATACCTCAAGGAAGAAAAATCTACACATCTACCTGCCTTTCCACAGTATCCAAGTCTGCACATTCTCTTCCTGCCCTACTGAGGCACTGCCACCTCCTTTACTTTGCAGCCACATAAATAGGAAATACACTTATCTCCTTGACCAGGACTACTCAAGTCTACATAAAGCAAATGGATATACCCAAATCATTACCCAATACCTCAGACACCCTTTCTGCTGTCATCATTGAAGCATCAACCCAAGACTTCATGGCTATCTTCTTGTATCTGTGGACCAATAACTAACAGCTTAGGTGGTTCTTATATTGAAAGGATAAGTAGCTCTGCCATTCATTGTTTCCAAAGTGAAAAAGGAGGTAGATGGGAAAAGCAAGAACTAAACCCTGGAGAGTAAGAACTTGGGGTTAACCAGTTCCTTCAAGCAACTATCTCCTGCATGGCCCAGGGAGGAGAAAGAATTCTACTTCAGAATTACCAGACACTATCCCTGAAGCTGTAGCAGATGCAGCCAGCTGTGGACAGACTAACCAACATTTCTGCTTTTGCCTTCACTGCTTACTTTGCCCCATGCACCCACTCAAGCTGTCTTTGTAAGTCATGGAAGAAGCCCATCAGCCTCAAGGGCCCAGGGGCAACCAGCAACTCCCTAATGCCATTTGCTCTGTGGAGTACTTGCAAACAAAGGTGCTCACATCAGAGAGCATCCAACAGGGACTCGGGTAGACATGGGACATCAAGCACCTACACTCAAGGGGTGAAGTTCTACTTCCTATGATCCCACAATGCTCAAAGCAAACGCCCTAAACTTCAGCACCTAAACTTCAACACCTCAATCTTTGCTCTGGGAGCAAAATGCATCAGTTTGATGAGACCTCAAGCACCTGAGAGCTTGAAGATAGCCATGGCATACAAGTCTTCACTAAGCCTATGTCACTATAGCACCAAGATCTTTCAGCTTTTCTACAATAGCAATAGAAGTAGCAAAGCCTATTCTCTCCATTTACAAAATGAAAAGAAAAGTTATAAAATGAAACACTGTGGCTGGTTTCAACTCTGGAGGAAGAAAAATTTCTAAATATAGCCCTCATGTCTCATGGCAAGGAAAGGGCATATTACTACTGAGACACTTTCCCCACAGTCAGGTAGCTGCTGCCTTCCCAAATTCCTAAATCTCCCACCTGGCAATGAGCCCTGGGCAGAATCCAGGCCCCTCAGCAGCTCCCCTATATAACGACTCACCAAAAAGTCACAGCATAATTTATTTCAGAGTTGGTCACTTGCAGCTACATTTATTTTTTTCAATACCAGCTACAGTGCCTCAGCCCAATGCTTTTTCTCGACAGCTCTGCCATTTAGCAAGCATTAAACCTGATGGTGCATGAGACATAACAGGGTTGTACACACAGCCCTGTCCAAGAGCTGGCTCGGTAGAGATGACAGCCACAAGTGTTTTAGGCAGTATTTATCTCATACCTTTCCTTCCAAGAAAAGCCAGCCTTTTGGAATCAAGCATATGGGATCTGTCATCAAAAATGGCAACGTTGGAAGCAAATGATCTCATCAGCTTCAGGCAATGCTGAAACAGCAATAAATATTAGGGTGGCCAGTTGACAACAACAGTGACTGAGCTGAGAAGTGTACAGGGAGAATGGGAAATAGAGGGGCACTCTCATGAAACAGCAACACTCAGACAAGAGAGTTTTCCTCTCCCCCAAATGCTCCTCTTGGAATTCCACAAGCCTTTGTAAGCAAAGGAAAATAAAAAAAAAAAAAAAAAACAGGAGCAAATAAAATTAAGCTGAGGTCCAGATTTGATGCCAGAGACTGAAAGGTTAAAGGGGAGGTGTAACATGATTTAAGCTCTGCTTCTTGCCTCTTCCTACAACCACTTGCCTTTTGTATTTTCCTTTCTCCTAGATCTAACCCCAGGCTCCACCATGGTTGTATTTCACTTCCAACTTAAAGCAGAACTAAAAAGTATGAAATAGGTCAGGAATCCAATTAGCAGCTCTTCAGGCAAAAAGAGGATTTGAAACCACTGCAACCACCTTCCCTCAATGCAAAAAGGCTGGTTTATTTTCTGACTGGTATTTAAGCAAGCAAAATTTCACAGGAGACACTGCCTTAAGTGTAAGGTGTCTGAGCTATAATAAGTACCAATAGATGCTCCTTCTCCCCTGCTTCACAACATTGAGTCAATTCAGATATAATGATTAGTTTATCAATTCTGGTAGAAATCAGATGGCTTTGCTATGCGAGGTGCTGGAATTGGATAGCCCCAGGAACTCCCATTTCCACTTAAAATAACTCCAGCTTTTTTGAATTATGTTGCTATCACAAAGCCGAGGTGGAAACACTGAGTGCTGTGCTAAATCCCATTAGCTGATTACATGGCTGAGCAGCAGCAAGTGTTCACTGAAAAAGCCAACCTGGCTGCCCAATTTGAGAGCCAGACGGTCACATTGACCTTGTAACACACAACAGCACATAATGACAAGCACTTGCTCCAAATTTTATCAAAAGCCATTTCTTTCAACGGCTCCAACTATCTGCACACAGCCAGGGCTGATGCTCCTCAGACTAACCCTGGCTCAGGCCGTCCAAGCCCTGGAGCCTGGCTTTGCAGAGGGAAGGCCTATTTCAGCTGTCATGCCACAGTAAGCATCACTCTTGCCAAGTTCCAGCTCTTCCCTCCCTCTAGCTCCTGACATGTCACCAGTTGGTTCAAACAAGCTTTCTTCATTCCCTTCTAGGGACCCCCCCCCCAGCACATCAGTACAACAGAAAAGGAAATCAGTTTTAGAATAACTGGGATAAAAATAAAGCCTTCAAGAGCAGGACATGGGACTAACCACACATACAGCAGCAAGGACTGATTTGGCCTGTGTTTACAACAGAGGGGACACTCTGCAAGAGAATGGCAACCTCCCATCCTAGAGGGACCTTTCTGCTTTGACCAACAGCAATGAACTTCAGGTTTGAGTCTCCTTTCCCATGACCTTCTGTACATTTGTGGCCTTGCTGGAAGAAGTCATGACTAACAACAGGGAAGCAAACAAGTTAAGTGGTTCCACTTCTTAACAGGAGAAGCTAAAGAAACAGATTCTCTTTCAAGGCCCTTGACTTGTTCTTGGCTATCTGTTTTCAACCTCCATGGTTTGTCTCCTGAGAAATGAGCTTTTACAGTGCCTGGAGATGAAAATTTTCATCTCCTTGTGCCAAAATGAAAAGGAAATTTGTAAACAGCTCTTCTGATCACAGTCCTCTCCTGAAAACCTAACCACATCCCTCAGGGAGTTTAGCAGAAAAAAATAAAAACTATCCTCATTTTAAGAGAGAGGCTGTGGGCACCTATTCTCTGCAGAAGGCACCAAGTTGCTACACTTCTAAAAGGATGGAGATGTCTTCATAAGCACTGAGTCAGCTGCCCAAATTCAAGAAGAACAATACATGCCCACACTCAGGCAGCAGCAGCCTCCCTTCCCCACTCATCTCAGCATATTCAGGACACACACAGGAGCTCCTGGGAATTCTGCATTTCCAAGTCATGGTGGGAGTCAGGTGATTCCTGGTCCAAGTCTATGCCATTGTACCCTTTATTTCAACCCATGTTTTCACTGCCCTTGCAGGAGTCAGTATTTGGAGGAGCCAAGCTTGAAGAACTGTCCTTCCTACACTGCTGTTCAATAGCAGCACAAAAGTTTCAGAAGCTCTTTCTCTATGCAAAGAGCAGCCTGGAGAAAAGCAAGAAGGTGGATCCCTCAGCTTCATTCACATTGAAACCAGCTACCACCTTCACCAAGTATCAGCTAACTCACTACATGCACAAGCAGACAGTATAGTAGCCAGTCAGCTCCATTTAAAACTCACACTTGACCAGTTTACAAGCTTCATTCCTCAGATTGTCCATTTTATTAAAAACAAAACCACCACAAAACAAAAGCACATTTGAGAGAGACTTACAGAGCAGCAGCCCTTCAGTGCGATTCCTCGTTGGATGTTTCCATGCTGCTAAGGGACCCAAAACACCCACATCTCTCAAGCCTGGCCGATCGTTAAAGTTTTAATAGTGCTGATAAGCTCGTAGCTGGAACAGCTTTTGCGCACAGCAAGTTTTATCTGCAGCACAGCATGCTTGTTACAGATCCCTTCTTATCACCACTGCAAATATCAGCAGAGATAAAGAAGCGCGTAATGCCTGGGAAGGGAAGGTGTAGAAATAGGAGTGGACACACCATCTTTTGACTCTGCCCGCCCAAGCTCATGACCTCAGGGGCTCCCTGCTCCTCACCCCACATACCCTCAAAAGCTCCACAGCCTTCAGCAAGGACAACCTTATCCAGCCCACAAATTGCTCAAGGAGAGGAGCAGAGCAGACTTCAGACGTTCAGATCAGGATCCCAAACATGTCCCTCCACAAAACATACAGCTGAGTGTCAAGGTTCATGGAAATAGGGAAAAAGACAATGCCTTCCCTGATCTTCTTCCTGAGGGAAGAAGCCAAGAGAGCAGGATTGTCTCATGGGTCCAATAGACAATTCAGTACAACCAGACTATTACTCCAGAAGCTTGGATTAAAGGTCTCTCACAACAGAATGGTTTTAACATTACAAGGTGAAACTTCTGTAGAAGTGTAGAAGACCCCCTTAGTTTAAGGTTATTCTGCTCTCTAAAGTGGCTCTAAAACTGTTCACTACAGGACATCTCCCCAAGTCTGGACATCAGATTACAGCTTCACAATAAACTCAAAGGCTTCACTCCTGCTAACAAATCACATTCCCACTGCAATATAGTGGCATTTAGCACATCAAGATAAAAACCACCAGGGGTTTTCAGCCCAGCAGGAACTTTTGCCTTTAGGTCACAGGCTCAAATCAAGCCCTGCTATTAAACAGCCAACTTCTCCCCTCACACCCCTCACCCTCTACCATCTACCAACAAAGGTATTTATCAACACACTCCAGGTGGCACTGGGGCAGGTCACCAGCATCATTAAGGCTTCCGAGTAGGTCAATATCCAGCCAAGCATGGTCTGAGGTGAACACGCACAAAAGCTTTCCAAGCCTGCAGACAGACTGAAGTTGACCACTAATAAACAGCATTTCCAATTTGCAGCAACTTTTGGTGAAGTTAGAATTGTATTATAGACCCAGTGCAGGAGCACTACAGCAGGTTTTGAAGGCTGGAGATGCAAAACTGAATGAATCCATGTTGTATTCAAGATGTCTTTCTTGTAGAGGACACAAATATGTATGCTCAGGCTTAAAATCACAGAATGGTTTTGGTTGTAAGAGACCTTTCAAGCTCATCTAGTCCAACCCCCCTGCAGGGAGCAGGGACACCTGCAACTAGAGCATATTGCTCAGAGCCCCAGCCAATCTTACCTGTAATGGTGCCAGGGAATGAGCATCAGCCACATCTCCAGGGAACCTGGGCCAGGGTCTTACCACCCTCAGCACAAAATTTTTTCCTTCTCTCTAAATCTCTCCAAATTTTTCAGTTTAAAACCGTCATCCCTTGTCCTGTTGCAATAGACCCTGCTAAAAAGACAATCCCCATCTTTCTCAACCATCCCACTTTAAGTAAGGAAAGGCCACAGGAAGGTCTCCCAAGAGTCTTCTCTCCTCCAGGCTGAACAATCCCAACTTTCCCAGCCTGGCCTCCCAGCAGAAGGGTTCCAGCCCTCCCAGCATTGCTAGGGCTCATCTGGCCCTGCTCCAACAGCTCCCTGTCTCTGCTGTGCTGAGGACTCCAGAGCTGGACCCAGCACTGGAGGGAGGTCTCCCCAACACACTCAATTCATCATCAGGGAGAGCAAATTTTCAGGATACATATATTTAATGGAGCTGTGTTATCTGCTACATTCATCTTGCTTCAGACAACACTCACAGCTTCCAGCTTGCTTCAGTTAAGTGACGAAAGATAAATAAAAAGATTGTTGGATGCTACATCCTAGTCACCAAATGTACAGCACTGTGGTTGAACTACTCTTTTTTTTTTTTTTTTTTTAAAGGCTTCCAAGTTAAGTGTTGACATTGACATCATTTAAGAAACTGAACAGGTTCCTGACTCCACCACAACTCCATCTGCCCCTCTGAGTTGTTGGGGTTTTTTTCTGGAATGGTTTGCACCAAAGGTATAAAGACCCTCATGTATCCTCAGACTCCCTTCCAGCTCTAAAAGTCTAGCAAACCACAGTGAGAGTTCTACATCACTCCTTGTACCCTACGGAAACACAAGAGCAAAGCCAAAATCACAGCATGTTGCAGGGCTGATGCTTGCCCAGGTACAAAAACAAAGGACATTTCCTCAGATGATGGTCTTCAGCCACACTGCTCCTGTCCATGTTTTCAGAGACATCAGCTCCATCACTGTAATACCACAAGCAGCTTTATTTTTCTTTACAAAGCAAAACTGCGTAAAGAGAACCTGCACAGTTTGTGTTTCAGGAACACTCATCTACGTAGTGGCATGACCTTGCAAGGCACAAAGACTCGCCTGACAGCATAAGAGACACCAGAGCACACTTATTCCCATCACATTAACATTTTAACATATACAGCTGTCTCACCCACAAGTACACTGCATTCCTTTAACATCTAGCTCTCCCCAAAAGCAAGAGCCTGGAGATGCAAACTAAAAAACAACAACAACCACCAAACAAAAAAACCTTACAAAAGGAGACAGATTAAGAAACACTTGTGATAAGGGGAAGTATCTCTGTCCGAGATGTCAACCTTGCACATTAAATCAGGCTTTTAATGAGGACTGCAAGTACTCTGCATTTCAGCAATTAACTCGGTGCTAAATGAATTTAGCTGCTGCAGTTTTAACACAGGTTCCACCTCCATGTTTCAGGCAGGAACAGAAACAGAGAAGACAAGCACAACTACAAGAAGCTTGCAGGCTGGCAGACACCAACAACTTTTGAGGCTAATGGCAAAGCCCAAGCAAGGAGGTAACCCACCCCTAAAATAAGGGCCACCCACCACTATATATTTATAGAGCATCAACTGCAACATAGCAAGTCATTTGGGAGCTCATTCCCAGCTTGTGAACACAGGAAAAATGAGACAGTAATATATTTTTTTTTTTGGGGGGGGGCAGGCATTTTGATATAGAAAATGGGGTCTATAGTGTACTAAGTACAGTACAATCCTTCATCTTCATTTGCAGGTGAACAGGAACACATCTAAAAATAGACATTTTGAGAAGTCATTGGTGTCACCAGACCTCTTGGCTTGACAAATTCCAGACTCCTAACAAGTCCTGAACCATACACAGATTACAAGGATTGTTCAGACTGTGCAGATCTGAGCTCAAGTAGCTCACGGCCATGGATGGAGAAATCACAGCCTAAAATGCTTGTCAGAAATGGAGCAAATCATACAGCTGAATTTCTGCCTGGACACCCAAACCAGGACACAAGTGCTGCCTTATTTGCTGTATTTCAAACTGTAATAGGTTTGACTGACAGTTTAAAGTCTTGTAGACAAGAACCATGCATAATTAGTAGGTAGATTGACACCCAAATTCCCACAATACCTGCAAACATAATCACTGCTGTATCAGGGAACTGCCTACAAAACATCACCAACTTGACAGCCTCAAGAAATTTCTTTATGGGGCTTCTTTGTACAAGAATGTAGTTGGGCAAGAAACACACTGGTTTTGAACACAGACTTCTTAACTTCTCCAAAAAACCTTTTTTTTTTTTTTTTTTTTGCCTCTAAGAAAGGTCAAAGGGTTGGAGGACTCCTTCCTAAATCAACACACAGGAAATATTTTAATCTCAAGGAAAGCATTCATTACCTCCTGGCAAAAAAATAAAAATCCCTAAATCCCAAAACACACACACACACACACACACACACACACACACACACACACACACACACACACACACACACACACCAAAATCCACCCAAATATCACAGATTGACTTCACCACTGTGGTAGATACCTGTAAACAAGCCTAACCCTCTCTCCATCTCAGAAACACAGTTTTTGCACCAGTAACATCTCCAGTTAGAATGACCCGAGAAGCCTCCAACTTCACCTTGTTGTTTGGCAGGTTGATGGAAAAGCACTGAGACAGCAAGGGGACCTGAAGTATGACCCTGAATGTATCCCAGTTTTACCACCATTCTCCAAGGTTTGGCTCAGCAAAGAGCTCTGCAGTCATTACCTGGGTTTCAGATGGGGTCACACACAAGAAACACCTTGGGTGGGCCAAGCCTGCTCCTTAACACCAGGTTTTTGCCCTTGTGGAAAGGTCCAAGGAAATTTAGCAGGACAGGGAGCCTAGACACAAGCCTCAAATCCTCTCCAAGCTCTTAAGTCACCTGTGCTCCAGGATTAGACCTGCTTTCCGACAATCTTGCAGAACACTCAGTGCATCACCTTGCTACCCCATGACCTTTAGGTACCCAGTCCCACCTGCTCACCACAGGTCTGCAGCCATCCTCAGGTCCAGAAATTTAATATGTTTTATTAGTCTTGCTGCAATTCTGCAGGAAGCAAAAGGACTGGGGACTTGATTTTAGACTTGGCCAATTTGATTTATGATTAGGTGACTGTCAACTCAAGAGCTTCATCAATACAAGGTAAGTGGCCTAAGATATAATCTATTAGAGTGGCTCCAAAGAACGCTTGGGCTGGCTCTACCTTTCAATGTCCATTACATCTTTTTAAATGCAATGCACAGAATACCTATTAAAGGAAACTCTGCTCTTCACCTTGTGCTATTTAAGTCAGACTGAAGATGCTTTCCCTGAGCAACCTGTGCAAATGTGAGTCTGGAATTCAGCACAGCTGAAAACAGAGGACGACCAGAATATTTTTGCACTGTGCATCTAACCTCAGGTTGGGGGAGGGAGAAGTTTCTTTTCAGATCACCAAGGAGGGGGAAGGGAAGCAAAAAGCAGAGACCAGACACTTGTAAAAGAGACTGTACAAGTTACACCAGAGTCTTAAGAGTGCTTTACAAGAAATAGCAAGTTTAAAAGAAAAATAATAAAAGAAAAGGCAAGCTTGCTTTAAAGGGAAAAGTGCAAGACAAAAAGCTGCTTTAGCACAGTGTCGTGTGGTAAATCTGAAAGTGAAACACATCCTTTTGAGCATTCCCACACAAGAACAGCATAAACTTACAGTCCATCACCTCCAAGCCCTTTGGGATCCAGCAGCCTCGTCCCTCAAACACCAAAAAAAACCTCAAAGAAAACCCAGCTCTCAAGTGGCTGACAACACAGAAGACACAGTGGTTAGAGAGCAGGAGGATTCAATTTTGTCATGACTAAGGAATTACGTTAAAACCAGTACAAACTTTTTCCAAGGAAGAGATTAGCTGCCAGCAGGACTCTGAATAGATGTGGGAGGCCGGTGATAGAGCTGATACACAAATATCATCACACCAGACAAGGTGCTATTTGCCTCCTTCCTATCCCCATGCCAGCCTTAAACCAGCAAGAACAGAAATACCAGTGCACTTCACCAATACCTGGACTCACCAAGAAAAAGAAAGAACAAAAATATATTCACAAAAGAAACATTTTTCATAAAGCTGATCCTGCCAAAGACCAGGCAGACAAAAGAGACTGAGCTCAATCACAACGTGTAATGGATTCAGTATGTGAAAACACACAATGTCTCGAGATAGACACCAGTGCAGAAAAATTTCCAGTTGCCACCCAAGAAGGTCCCTGTTTGAATACCCTTTAGGGGGAACACTCTGTACCTTGAAAACACTCCTTGGCAGAAACCTTATACAAATATTTAATTACATATAAAAATGAGCCTTTTTTTTTTTTTCAAGTTATTGAGCGGCGACAGGCTATTTAACCAACTATTCAGGCAGTTGTCCTGCCAGTATCTGTGGGTATTTTTGGAGGAAGTGGGGAGAGCACAGTGGTTAGCTAAAGAGGAAAAAGCAGCAAAGCCAAACACCAGCATGCTGCCTTTTTCTTTTTTTTTTCTTGAAAGTCAAGACATGCATTAAAGTAGCTGTATCTAATCACTGTTTATAGAGGGGCTGGCAGGCAAAAGCAACTGCTATAAACAGTCTTTTAAATCCCTTTTCCCAGCATCGTGCATAGAATATTCCTACAAAGGCCTGTTAAAACACCATCAGCATACTCAGGAGCAGGGAGCAAGAGCTGGAAGGGGAATAGTTTGCCTGGAAAGGAAGGGGGAGAGAGGAAGGAGGTGTCTGGGTCCCACACATACACGAAATATTGTACCCCTGCAAGACCTTCCTGGACCCCTAGATAAGCAAAGGTTGTCACCTCCATGTGTAGAGTCGCATGGTTAGGGAAGCAGCTGTTTGGTGTGACACTGCCCTCTCCTGAGCAGAAGGAACTGCTGAGCCTCACACCCACCTACCTCAGTCACAAAGATTTTTAGAGAGAACTAGGTCTGAACAAACATCCTGCTAGAAGGAGAGAAGCCAAGAGACACCACTCACCTCACAACAGCTGCAGTTGGCACCAGCAAAGCCCAGAGCAGCTACAGCCTCCTTACACCACCTATTTTTCTGCACAAAGGCAAATTAACAAAACACTTCTTCCCCCACTGTTTGGCCTCCTTGAAGCAGAATTAACAGCTGCTGAAGCCTAATGAAGCCTCTTTATGGCCACAACCAGGTGGATCCCATCACTTCACCTCAATGTCAGCAAGAAGGTGCAAAGCATCTTCTTAAAAGGCTTTTGACAGGATCACAGTCAGGCTGAATTTTCTCAAGAAAAAGGTGTTTCAAACGAGCACTGCAACCTCCAGGGAAAGCATGTTCCTACACCCCATGTCTGTAGGAAAGCTGCATTCAGGAGGAGCCCTAAGTGCCCATCCACATCCAACCCAACACTGTATCAGCCATAACCACAATCTCATGCACAACCCTGTAGCTGTAGGGCATCAGTGCCATGAGTATTTCAAAGGTGTAACCATACCCTTTTATCTTCACTCTTGGGAAGACTTACAAAGCAAGTCAAAGGACAAGATTGCCCCTAGATGTGTCTGTTAAAAGAGGACCCAGATCTAACTTCCACCACCTGTGTGCATCAAAGTGTCTCTAAGGAAACAACAGGGTGAATGAGCCACATGCTACCAGCATCTTGACCTCAATCTATGGCACCATTTACAACCATGAGTTACCACAACCCACAAACTTAAAAAAAACAACAAACAAACAAGGAACAAAACCCTAAATACACTGATTTTTGACATTGAGTAGTGTGAAACACTGCAGAAATGTTAATGTAGCACAAATATGCACAACAGTGTATGGATAAAAGTACAACAAATAGTCCCTGGCCCACGCAGCTGGTTCAGTATCTCATTATAATCTTTCTGGTTTGTAAGAACAATTTGTTGCCTTGCAAAAAACTAAAGCCTTTATCATAATTCCAGGCCAGGGTTTTCTGAATCTACAACACAACACCAAATAAATTGATCCAACCAGAAGTGATTTTCTTTGGGCTGCTCGTTGTCAGCACACAAGACAAATATCAGTCATGCTTTGCCTTCGAGTGCAGAATTCACTGCAGGGAAGAGCGTAACGTGCAGAACATGCTTATTTAATAGGAAAAGTACAGCTTGACAGAGACACCCACTCTAAAATTAACTCTGCCTCAAAGCAGGGCTTGTGTTCACCACTGAAGAAGCATCTTCTAAATCAGAGAGAAATATTCTGCAACTTAAATATTGCTGGGATATCAATGTGGAGATGCTTCAAGTCTTGACGAAGGGAAATGTGTTAATATAGCAGGCTTTAAGGATTCAGGATGCATCACTGCTCAGGTGGATAAAGGCTGTATAATGTATTAATGGACCTCTTTCCAGAGCAATCTGATGACTGGTGAATATAGACATGCCAGACAAAATGCAAGACAGGAAATCCATTTACTTCAACTTTTCCCCAGCCACACCTGCCAAGTGCAAGCTAGCAATTTATAAAAGGAAAAGAAGGTAAGGAGGCATTTATCCCACGTCACTGTGTGATCCAACACCCCCCCCCAAAAAAAACCCTCTAAGAATAAGCATTTGTCTAACTTTTGCTCGCTAATAAGCAACAGCCTAAATTTCCTGGCAGCTGGGAGTACTCTGAGGAGAATGCAGCATCCGAACAGCATAGTCGGGCTTAACGTTCTCCATGCACAGCTTAACTTTCTAACAGACAAAAACCTGTGCATGCTTACTGAACAAGCAGTCATTTTCCTTCATATAGGGACAAAGAGCCACTAAAGAGAACCAAATTCAATTTATTTTTATTTTTTTTTTAAGTTCACAAGCAGCACGGTCATGACTGTTCTGATCATCTCTCCATAATCCCTTTCCAGCCCCAAAATAACCTTTAAGCCAACATGATTACAACTACTAATAGTGTCTGTACAGACCCACCCCAAAAAAATGAAAGCATGGCAAGTTTGGCAAAGCTGGGGTTTTTTTCTCGCTGAAGAATCCCCATTTCCATCTCACCAGGGGTGAAATTTCACAGCTTCAACATCAGGAATTGCTACAACAGACCTTTTCCAGAGGAAGGCTCACATTTCGACTGCAACTCTTCAACGCCCAGTTTTCTAGGCAGTGAATATACAGGACTTGGGAGAGAGCTTCAGTAAAACAGCAATGAGATTATTTTTTTTTCCTTTTTCCTGAATGACTCCCTTTTTCAAGCCGTTTCTTTGCCCAGCATCAAGACAGAAGTAATACCCTCTACGTTCCCCCTTTTTCACTCTCTCTGCTCAGTGTTGGCAAGAAATTTGGGGTCTCTAGCGTGGGGTTTTGCTCTGGGGAGTTGTCCCCAGAAGTCATCCAGGACATCTCTATTGCATCCTCAGAAGATGCTAGGAGGGCTTGGGTGCTGGGTGGACACAGGGTGCTCCTCCGGCTACGCAAGCAGCAATAAACCCTTCTTGGGATTTTGCTGCCTCAGGATTTTACAGCCCTGGACAACCCCAGTGTAAAGCCCTGGGGCAGAGGGACACTGCAGATGCCATTATTTTGAGAGCAGTGTATAAAAATGAAGTGTTACCTGTAAAACAAGTAGGGCTAAAGGAGAAAAGGGGGTGGCCAGATCTACACCCTAGCAATTTTGTGAGGTGGGACCTCTCGCCAGGTGGGTGCCCACCCATGTCACCCACCACATGGTAGCATCTCATCACATCCCAACTTTGTCTAGGATGCTCCTGGCCAGGTGAGCTATCCATGGAGGAGAAGGGGTGCAGGGGGCACACACCGTTTTGGGGAGCACAGAGGGCAAAGAAACACCTCCTGGGAAAAGCAGCACCTTTTTGGACAATGGAGCACCTTTTAGGGGTCAAACCCAGCATATCTGTCACACACCCAACACCTACCCCCCCATCATCCCCCTCATCTCGGGGAGCACCCTGCACCCCCCTCGCCGGGCTGGCTGAGGAGGGGTGTGGATGAAAAAAAAACCACCCCTACCTCCCAGTCCAGCCAGTCTAACCCTTTACCTGCTGCCGCTGGGAAATCCTCCAGGTCGCGGAACCCCGAGGGAGGGGGGGACCCCAGCCCCCGCCGAGCGATGCTCCCCCCGGCACCCTGGCAGAAGGTGAGATGGGGGCAGAGAAAGGCAGGGAGGGAGGTGGCACCACCGTGTCCCTGTCCCCGCAGCCCGGCACGGCTCGTCTCGGCTCCGCCGCCCGCTCCCGGGAGCGGGGCGGGGGCTGGGACAAGCGGCTCCGCCCCGGACAGCGGCAGAGTCAGCGGCAGGAGGAGGAGGAGGAAGAAGAGGAGGAGGAGGAGGAGGAGGCAGGCTGCATCCAAAGGCTTGTAGCTCCTCATTTTGGGGTGTCCCGGTGGGGATGCGCCTGGTTGCGAGCAAACCTCTCAGTGGTGGGGTGGCCCAAGGGGGCAGCTTGGGGGGTGTCCCCTATCAAAAGAAAAGGTTGAGGGCACCTCTGCTAAGGGAATAACGTTGCTCCCCCCACAAATCTCATCCCTGAGAGCCCCAAGGGACTGGGAAAGCTGAGGATGTGTGAGACTATGCCACAGGATTTGGAAACTCTGAGTGCTGAAAGGGCAGTGAATGCTCAGCTCCATCACACAGCACCTCTCCTTGGCCTTCATCCACCCCAGTGTCCTCTTCTGAACCAGGACGTCTGGAAATCATCCACTCCAGGGAGCAACATGTACATACAGACACGTGCGTGCTTGCAAGGTGCAGATAAAATAAAAGCTAATGTGGAAAACCTCCTCAAGTTAGAGCCTATATATGGGCCTATATGCTACAGGCTGCAGTTAAATGGGCACCAGTAAACCCCTGAGTGGCAGCAGGGACCAGATTGGTCATGATGGAAAATACATCATTCTTATTTCTGTTTCTTAGGTATTTATATCAAAGACAATCATGTCTCAAAGCCTGCCAGGAGGGACATTTTATGCAGCAGGGTGTTTCCACCTGGATGGATGGAGGAGGGTTAAAAGGGTCAGGTACAGCTTTGGGCTTTGCAGCCTCCAGATTTCTCCTTCTCCTGTAAATGTGCCCTTTCCAACTCACCTATCATTTTTTTTTCCATCCACTTTCATCACCTGCACTTGGTCTCATTTTAGATCCTGATCTCCCAAGCATGTAGGTATATCATGGATACATCATCTGAGCCTCATCTACATGCTACGGGCTTCCTGGCACAGAATCCTTGAGTTGTAGGAGTTTGGGAAAAATCATAGAATCACAGAATCACAACTGTTTTGGGTTGGAAGGGAACTTAAGGATCATCTAGTTTCAACCCCCCTGCCATAGGCATGGATGCTTTCCACTGGTTTAGGTTGATCAAAGCCCCATCTAACCTGGCCTTGAACATTTTCAGGAACAAGTTATCCACAGCCTCTGGACAACCTGTTCCAGTCTCTCACCATTCTCACATATTAAGAATTTCTTCTTCATACCTAATCTAAATCTCCCCTTTTTTAGTTTAAAACCATCACCCCTCATCCTCTCACGCTAGGCCCTGCTAAAAGTCCTTCCCCATCTTTCTTATATCCCCCCTTTAAGTACTGAATGGTCTTAAGGTCTCCCCAGAGCCTTCTCTTCTCCACACTGTAAATCCCCAATTCTCTCAGCCTGACATCAAGGGATGAGTGTTTTGAAATGTTTACACCATGATCAGGATTTGTTTTCTGCACGTTGCAACAGCACAAGTGCATCAGGGCAAGAAGGACATCCAAGGCTACCCAGCACTGTGGACAAAACTGAACTGTAGCCTTAGTGTGATTTTTTTTGACCTTGATGCAAGGTGGCAAAATACTCACCTGACAGCAACTGATCCCTTTCTTTCTGCAAATTGGCCATTTTCCATTGTTTTGGCCCATGCTTAGAGCCAGCCCTGGAGGCCAAACAGTGCAAAGGGAGGAGATGTGCTGTCAAAATAACAAGCAAGTGCAAGACAGATGCCAGGCTCATCTTTACCAAGACAGACAAAGCCAATAGCTCACTAGCAACTCTCTTTTCCTAAGAGACATAGAAATAGCCCAAGAAGCTGTACCCACAGAAGGAAAACCTCACCTGCAGGAAAACACTGGAGGCAAAAAATCCAAATATAAAGTCAGATCCAAAGTGATCAGCAGAAGAAACACAGGATTGCATTACGGGCAGCGTTACAGGCAGGATTGCAGGCAGCGGTTCTGGCAGATTGTTTGCCAAATGCCTTTTCTTACAGTACTGCTGACAGCAGGCATTTCAAAATCAGAAGTCCCTCAGAGCTGTGATTATCTTAAATCCTGATGAAAATATATCCCATGGGAGCATTTTTATTCGCTGCCTTGTTGCCAGGTCCATTGCAAAGCATTGGGATGTGTCTTCCCGCTGGCTCGAGCGTGGATGTGCAGGGGGTTGCAGAACAGATGCAGGTATTTTAAGACACGTAAAGTCACGACCATAAGTCCTTGTGACTTTGCCAGACTTGAAACACTGGGGATGAAATTTTACATGCTTGGGTGTCTGCCTAGGGATGTCTCCTTTTAATTTCAAGAAAAGTAGTTCAGCCATTTCTAAGATCAAGGGAAAAATATTTGCTTCTGGCACCAGGAGAAAATATTCTTCTAACTCATGAGGTTACAGAAACACTGCAGCTGCTCCTAACATCAGCCAGTGATTTGCTTCTTAGCATCCATTTGCTGAGCAAAATGCCTCCAAAAAGAATCAGAGTTTGCACATTTTCTGAATATTTCTTCAACTTGGGTAGTTGAATCTGACACAGGCTCCCTCCAGGGATGCTGGGCTGGGGATGGTTTCCTTTTCGAGCCACTTCCAAGCAGCTGTGAAGAGAGGAATGAAGAGCAGAAAGACCATCTTTCCCACCATGCTAACAGCACTTGGGTTGCTAAAGGTCATGCAATGTCAAAAAAAAATGTCAAAGAGAGGCCAACAGAAGGTAATTTCTTATGAATTTTGAGACAGCTTCTAGGAAAATAGCTGCAATTTTGGGCTGGGAAAGTTGTTTTCAGTTTTAAAAGTTCCTTATCCCATGCTTAGAGCCTTGAATGCTCAAAGCTATTTTGAGCATTGAGCACCTTCTTTTGGCTATTATGTGCTCTGTGCTCATTCCTTACTGTACCTCCCCAGCCACATTCATTTCAAATCAATGTACCTATAAAACCCTCTTTGAAGCCCTTTGGACCCTTATGACACCATCATTGTGTGATCACTTTTTAAGCTGCTCCACTAGGACCTGGCTCAGTGCTGATGCTTTTAACCAGGAGCAAGTTTCAGGCGTAGGCAGATGTCACACCACATCCTGAAAACATTTCATTATATGCTTATGGAAGGGAAAAATTGGTCCAGAAGGGAAATTTTTGTATTCTGGCAGGGAAATATGAGACTGGAGACCTGGCAATGCAGAAATGCAGTCTTAGAGGAGAAAGCACTTTGGTATTTTGGTGGAAGGGGGACAGGACAGCAAAGGAGATGATGCAGTTTCTTGCAGGAGTGATAACACAGGGAAGGAGGTGAAAGGTCCTTAATCACAGCCTCACACTGCTCCAAGAAAAAGTGGGGTTTCAGCCCCTCTGTAGGTAGTGGAAATCCCTTTTCTTCCTTCCAGGCTGACAGGAGGGAACTCTTTGCTGGAGAAGCATTTGTCTGGGCCCTTCTGATGCTCCAGTTGCAAATCTGTTTTAGTGTCACAGGACATCTTGTTCTTCCTTGATATGCCAGAGTTGTTGATTTTTTTTCATTTGCTGCTGTGCTAAAGGGTGTGAAGGTAACCATAGGAAGGTTTGGGAAACAAGATATGCTTTGGTGAAGGCACAGTGGATTCTTCCATGGCTGGTTTGTTTTTTTTTTTGGTAAGAGCAAGGAACATCCAATTAATTGACAATGTAACTGATGTCACATCTGGCTTCATTTACAAGCTGGAGGGCATGGAGCAAGGCTTGGAGATCTGTAATACTATCTCTATTTTGACAGAATGGTACAATCATAGAATGGTTTCATTGCAAAGAACATTTCAGAACATTCAGGCTCATCTAGTCCAACTCCCCTGCAGGGAGCAGGGACACCTGCAACTGGAGCAGGTTGCTCAGAGCCCCAGCCAACCTCACCTCAAATGGTGCCAGGGATGGGGCATCGACCACCTCTCTGGGCAACCTGAGACAGGGTCTCAACACCCTCAACATCAAAAATTTATTCCTTCCAATTTGTCTAAATCTCCCATCTCTGAGTTCAAAGCAATCACCCCTTGTCCTGCCACAACAGGCACTGCCATAAAGTTTGTCCCCAGCTTTCTGACAGGCCCCTTGAAGTACTGAAAGGCCACGAGAAGGTCTCTCCAGAGCCTTCTCTTCTCCAGGCTGAACAACCCCAACTCTCTTAAACTGGCCATACAGAAGAAGGGTTCCAGACCTCCCATCACTTTTGTGACCTCCTCTGGCCCTGCTCCAACAGGTCCCTGTCTCTGCTGTGCTGAGGACTCCAGAGCTGGACCCAGAACAGCAGGGGGGTCTCATCAGAGTGGAGCAGAGGGACAGAATCTCCTCCCTCACTCTGCTGCCCACACTGCTCTGGATGCAGCCCAGGGTGCCATTGGCTTTTGGGCTGTGAGTGCATGCTGCTGGCTCTTGTCCAGCTTTTTTTTTTCATTCCCCAGCAGCCCCAAGTCCTTCTCCATAGGTCTGCTCTCCATCCCTTCTTCCCCCAGTCTGGGTTGATACTGGAGGTTGCCCTGACTCCTGTGCAGGATGTTGCACTTGGGCTTGTTGTCTGTCATGAGTGTGGTCTCACTTCTCAGATTTGTCCAGGTCCCTTTGGATGGCATCCCTTCTCTCCAGTGTGTTGACCACAACACTCAGAGTGGCAGCATCAAGCTTTTGCAGAAGAAGAAAATGAAGTGTGAAACAAGCAAGCTAAAATGCATCTAGAAGATGTCTGTCAGGAAGCAAACCAGGGTGTGCACGTCTGTCTGTCTGCCTCCTTGTGCATGGCAGTGAAGCCAGCGGGAGGTAAATCCCTGTCACGGCTGCCCAGTCACCCACAGCATCCAACCAGCCCTGGGCAAGGGGAAGGAAATGTGGTAAGGGACACTCTATTGTTTTGCCCGTGCAAACACTCAGGGAATGCAGGGCAAACAGGAGGGAGAGCTGTGCTTTCCTGTGTTTGTGCTGCAAATATTTTCATTAAGGTGCTTTTTCCTAATTCTTTTTCTGAGGCCTTTGTGTCTCAGAAGTACAAGGAGAGTGTTGATTGTGAGCATCCACTTGGGCACAATTATTTTACCAGAATAACATTTAGAGGTGGAACTTGCAGAGCTGTTTTGCTGTTGCATCCTCTGTATTTCATCCACTCTTTCATTTCGTTTTTTCTCTTCAGTCTAACCCAAGCCCATGGAAGGCATCCATCCCTGCAGCAGGAGTGGTGATGGGCCTGTGAGACCTGAAGGGATCCTCGAGGGCCAATATGTGAACGTTTGATGTTACCCAGTAACTAGAGATTAATGTATTGTTTGTCCACTAAGTCAGGAAACACTTTACCTGTTTGCACATTAGCTGTGTTTAAGTGCTCTGTGGCAGGTCAACCAGCAGCCCTGCAACCCTTTCATGAGATAAAATGAATGTACTTAAATAGAAGGAAAGCCACTAGGGTGGATTATTGCTGCAGGTAAATTAGGGCCCAGACAGCTCAGCTGTCTTTCAGCATGGGGGAGAAATTGGGACCATATCAATGGCCCAAACAGTCATGAGGGAAGAAAAAAAAAAAAGAAAAAAAGGACTAATTTTATCCTAGCACCGTCTGGAAGAGAAAATTAGAGTCAGCGCCCTGTGTCCCTTCCCCACTGTCAGAATAAAATACTCTGTGACATGTCATCAGTGCAAAATTAGCCCTGAGCACATCTTCACGTAGACCAAGCTGCTGGAAGTCAACAGCTAAGTCAATTGTGAAGATAAACAAGCTTTTTTTTTTTAGCTGTTAGGAGAAATTACTAGGGAAAATGATAAACAGAAGCAGGAGTCTCTCCATTTGATGTCTTTATTACAAACTAGGTGCTTCTCTGCTGCAGGGATTGCATTTAAATATAGACTGTTTTACCTAAATAAATGAGTAATATGACATAAGGTGTCTTGTCAGGACAGACACACAAGGTATTTTCTTTCATATCTGACAGGTGCAGTCAAGACCTTGAACAGGCAAGTGGAGTATACCTGGGCAAAGATTAACCAGCTTTTGATCACATCCAAATCAACTCCTCAGAAGCAAAGTATGAACTTTCCCATCAAGTGACTCTGTAAACTTAGAAGACAGTAAAGATAAAGCTGGCAAGGTCCAAACAGTGGGTTGCAGGAAGCACTGACTGTCTTCAGCTGGGCAAAGAGGTAACATAAGGATGGAGGAGGGGAAGAGGTTGGTTGTCTAAAGATGAGAATATCTGGAGGTTTGGGGGTAATGCTGATACAAGGTGAGGGCTCTCCGTCTCCATCAAGGTTTCTCAGGATGAAGAGCAGCCTGTGCCCCCTGAAGTCCTAAAGAACGTTGCCTTATAGCAGTTATATGCAAACAGCCCCTGGACTGGCACCACAGCCCTTCAGAGGGCTTGGCTGGAGAAACATGACTCTGATCAGACCATCCATAGCCCCCTGGATGGAGGTGAGGTGAGAACTGGTGCAGAATCTTGTGCAGACATGGCAAGGACAGCCATTGCCATATGGGTTTCTCACAGATAAATTGGTAGCAAGTCTCAGTCCTGTATCCTAAGCTTTAGACCTTTCATTTAATGGCATTTTTTCCTACATTAGGTGCACAATTGGAAGTTATGAATCCATATATAATCCTCATCTCCTGCTCTCAGTATGACAATTAGGATAAATACAGGCCTGCTCTAGGGGAAAAAAATGTTCATGAATTAGTACAAAATCCCTTATTGCCTCACACATCAGCCTTCATTACCAAAGGTCTGCGAGGGCTGGAGACGTTCATGGTTGTGTTCAATTAGTGAAGCAGTAAAATAAATATCTTGACTAGTGGCTTCCCTTCCAGCTCAGCTGAAGGGCAGGGAGTTAGAGCAGACGTCTCACTCCCCATCTGCCTATGGTCTGCAGCTGGCCTTGCTCACAAAACACGTGCCTGTTGACTACAGCCACACATTGTTAGCAGAAAGAGTACATCTGGTGTCCACGTGAAGATGTTTGAAGGGGGGAGTTTTCTTCTCTAGTGGACATAAAACCAAAGTGACTGAGCATGCTGACCCAGCCAGCAGTACTCATTGCTAAGATGCAGTGCATGGAGTTCCCAACACCCATAAAAGCATCTTCTTGGTACCAAGGAGTTTTCATCCCATTTTCTCCCCTCTAGCCACATAAACCATCATCATGCAGATGATGAGTGTACCAATGGGACATGTCTTTGGTCCTGCTACTCCATCCTCAGTGCTCAAGAGTCAGGAGAACACAGACAAACCATGGAACAAAATATATTAAAAGAATTAATATCACGTTGAAGCCCTTTGCTCCTGGAGGGGAAATATAAGCACCACTAAGGATCCTTTTCTTCCCTTTTATAAAGCCATTAAGCCAGTATCCTTCTCACTATCTGTCAATTCCCTGAATGAAGATAGCTTAAGGGAGGAAAATCCAGTCCTGAATATATGATTGGTGGCAAACAAGACAATTCTAAGCCCTTGACTACTTTTTTGAAATGTGTTTAGCCATAGGTGAGAATAGCTCTCCACCCACTGCCAGACTGTGTTTAGATATATTGTGAGAACTTCAGGGCACAGGTAAAGCCATCTCTGAAATAATGAGTCAAAACAACTCTGTTTAACACCATTTCCTATATCCTAGATGTGGCCCACTTAATAAACAAATGTGGCTGAAACAGCAAGGAAATAAATGTATCTGTCATGGTGTGAAGCAAGATTTTCCTGTCCTTGTGAAAAGGAGCTTTATGTAAAATGCTTCTGATAGCATCTGGCCTGAAGAATCAGAGAGGGTGAGTGTGAAGGCCAAAACTTACTTGCATCAAAATCACAGTGGGTTTTGCTGGAGGAGCTCTCATCACATCCACCCTGGAAAGCAAACCCCAGCATCCTCCCAGGAGCTGCTCTCTGGCTTCTCTGTGCAAACAGGACTGCATTGTTTCCTTCTGCTCCCTGCCTGCCCGCCCCTTCATTTCAAGTGAAACATTAATCAGAGGCTTTTTGATGATGCCTTTGTTCTGCACCAGAATATCACTGAGCATAGGAAGGTCTGGGCTTGTGGCTTACGTTGCTGGTGCCAACACAGACATCTACTGACAAAAACAATCATCGATACAGCTCCCTCCAGGAGGACTTTCACCTGCTCCAGCCTGTGCAAGGCTCAAGCCACGTTAATATGACTTTGGAGGTGATGTTTATACATAAACACAGATAGGCACACAATCAAACCTTTCATAGATGTGCACCGGCCCAGTTAATATTAAACGCCACCTTTGGGTGATATCTCTTCATTTCTCTAGATTGAGAGGAACCTTCCACATTCTTCTCATAGCTTCTTTGCAGGTAACTGAAATAAAATCTCTTGCAAGCAGCTCTGCCACAGACCTTACCTGTATCCCTGAACAAAGCCTCTTTTATTCAGCAAGGCAAAGGGGAACATCATTTTTCTGATTATCTCCAACCCAGACTGTTCTCAGATAGAGACATGAGTTTTGAAGGTCTCTGTTCGGTGACCCCATAACAGGGGCTTTATCTGGAGGCTGAAAGATCCATCACAGCCTCTGGCTAAATCTGTCTGTGATGGGGCGTGTTTGCACAAACAATGCCAAAATTAAACTCCCAGAGTTCAAAACCTTGTTGTCTGAAAAGTGTTACATGCATCCACCTGCCCCCATTTCTTATAAAGAAGCAACATATTTTCTTCCTGTTGCAATATAATGTGGTTCTATCTGATGCTCTCCCAGTGATTTATATAAATTTAATCTTAAATTGCTTTTTGATGGGCAAAATACAGCATGTGTGAGGTTCATCTGAGTTCAGCTGTAGAAGCATCAGTAACTATGCACAAACACACTCTACTAAAGTTAGATTGGCATTTGGGGGCATATTCGGCCCATTAGGGTCTTTTAATGTAAAAAGAAAGATGAGTCCTCCTTGCAGAACAATATCTATTCTAGCCAACATTTGTGTGGCCTGGGTTTATGGAGAGGATTTTAAGCAGAGTGGAGTGATCAGTGTCAGAGCTGATGTTGGCTGAATGTTGGGTGCAGTTGAAAGCTTCAACAGCCCCTCAGAAAACTCCACTGGAAAAGGAAGACCAATCTCCTCTTCTGGTGCAGAGTGTTACAACCTCTTGCAAAGAGTGTTAACTGTAAAGCCAGTTAATCATTTTATGTAGAAAAGGATAAATGGATGAAGGGGGTCACCCCTCATGTTGCCAAACTAGTCTGAGCATAGCTACAGAGTTGTCCCTCAGTTCCTGGGTGAGCCAGAAAGCACTCAGAGCTTGTGTGATGAGAACTGGACAAGTGGAGACTCAAGAGTAAGAGTGAGCAAGATGCGTGCAACTGCCCAGGAGGATGAGACTGAGAATAAGCACCTTAAAAACAGAGAATCATAGAATCACAGAATGGTTTGGGTTGGAAGGACCTTTCAAGGTCATCTAGTCCAACACCCCTGCAGAGAGCAGGGACATCTGCCACTAGAGCAGGTTGCTCAGAGCCCCTGCCAACCTCACCTGGAATGGTGCCAGGGATGGGGCATTGACCACCTCTCTGGGAAATCTGGGCCAGGGTCTCAACACTCTCAACATAAAAAAAAATTTCTTCCTTCTCCCTAGTCTGAATCTCCCTCTTTTAGTTCAAAGTGATCACCCTTGGCTGGTGTCTAAAGGCACTGACATAAGGTCTGTCCCCATCTTTCTGACAGGTCCCTTGAAGTACTGAAAGGCCACAAGAAGGTCTCCATGGAGCCTTCTCTTCTCCAGACTGAACAGCCCCAAGTCTCTCAACCTGGCCTCCCAGCAGAGGGTTCCAGCCCTCTCAGCATTGCTGGGGCTCCTCTGGCCCTGCTCCAACAGCTCCCTGGCTCTGCTGTGCTGAGGACTCCAGAGCTGGACC
>JAOEGS010008673.1:8707-34675 GCA_025447755.1 Corythornis vintsioides | reverse complement strand
CTATCTACAAAATCAGTCTTCCTCTAACAAAAAAAAAAAAATAAAAAAAATCAAACAAAAAAACAAAAAACCCCCCAAATTTAAAATCTTGCAAATTGCTTTTACTTTTGTACTAATAAAAAAAAAAAATGAATGCATTATTTAGTGTTGGGGGATGAAGTTCTAGTGTGATGTACTGCATACTCTCCCCACTGACAGACAGTACTCATGACCTTCAAAATAAAATGCACCTGGTCTGCAGCAGCCAGCCTATTAGGCATGTGCCTCATTTTCAGCCCAGGCTATTTCACATTGCAACCTGATTAAATAATGTACTGCCAAGAACAGGCTAGCAAGAATTAGTGTCACAAGGGTTGCCACAGCAGTTGAAGCGATTGCATTCAGTTAGAGATCTTGACTTTCCACTCACATTTTATACAATCTGCTGAATTGGAAATGAGTTACAAAATCACAGTTTAGTTTTGAAATTGTTATGATGGTTTTTTGTTTTGTTTTGTCTTGTTTGTTTGGTGTTTTGTTTGTTTTTCCAGAAGAGTTTGTTTAAGCTGCTGGAACCTCTGTTCTGGCTGCATCAGGTGCCTCAGCCAGGATATGAAACACTTCTCAGCTTCCCATGTTCAATATACAGCTCTTGTGTCTCAGAAGTCAGGAGGTACTAGCTGACAAAGTTGAGAGACAACCCGTGTTAGTGCAACTTTGTTGAAATGTTTCTGTCCTCTTGTAATTGTCACAATACAGTTTAGAGGAAATATTTTATGACTTTTTGCTCTCTTTCAATCAGCTTACTGGAAAGACCCGAACCTTAGAATACTCTCTGAGGGAAACAGGTCCAATAAGATATTTAGATGATCACTGTTGTATGACATCATGTTGTAGCTCCTGAACCTATAAAGTTTAATCTAGAATTAATATTACATTTCCTAAGTAAACCAGGGGTAGAGCCATGAACCTTCAAAGAGCAGTCAAAAAGCTCTTAGCTCTAAGCACAGATACTGACAAGAGGAAATATCAAACAAAAGACCAGAGGGAAACAGCATTCTCTCCAAGCTGAGGAACCTGTACTGGCACTACAAGCATGAGTTTCTTTCCACTCCAAATGTAAGACCAGGGTTCATGGACATCCACAATCACTTTTTTTTTTTTTTTTCTTATTAAAAGTATGTGAAAGATTGGATAAGGACAACTCTTCCATTTTACTAACCACCTTGTCATAGCTATCAGCCATAACTAGTGCTATAAGCTTCCTCTCTCTCCTAGTGATTTATCTCATGTACCAGGGCACTAAGACCCACTCTGGTCTGGACCAGCTGTACAAAATGTGCCCAGAAAGGCTGTACAAAGATGAAAAAAAAGCTAGAATTAGAGATTAGTTTGCTTAGGTGAGATCATCAGTAGCTGAAGGTTTTAGAATGGCTAACAGGAAAAGTCAGAGGAGGTTAGGCTGATAAAATATTAGCCAGGACTATGCTGATGCCATCAATGGAGCTGTAGTTGAAGGTCCAAGGTGGCTCTCCAGCACTGTGGATCCTACTGGGGAGCCACAAGGCTGATGCTCTTTGAATCCCTCATCCATTTGAGTGGTGAGGGCATGAGTGCTTAGCCTAAAGTTTAGTAAGTCCTAGATATCTACTACGGGTGCTAGCCATGAATAACTATTTTATATATTTTATTTGTGTATATCCTACTTGCAGAGCCACTTTAGTGTTTTCCCAGGGACACCAAAATATATCAATCTAAAAATAGGCATAACACAGTCATAAAGAATCATAGGTTAATTTTTCCACCCTTGCAAGCAGTCATTTAGTCACCTCTCATCCATAATGTAGCTATAAATGCAGTGCAACAAATAAGTCAAGACTGTGGCCTAAGGGAAATCTTAACATGAACTTCTTATAGCATGGCAATCAATGTGCTACTAAAAACTATGCTGAAACCACTAGAGAGCTGGAGAAGTAGAAGCCCACACAACAGGGTGAGTTTTTATATGCCTTTCTATCCTCACATGTTTGCTTTCTTCTGATTTTCCTCATTGAGACTGAGCCTCTCACCAGGGCTTTAGGTGACTTTTGGTTACTCTAAGTGTTATAATGAGGCACCTAGAGAGTTCTGTTTCAGAGCTCACTGAAAGCCTAAGTACCTACCTGGGAGTCCTAGATCTCACTCTATAAACCCATAATCTAAAAATTGAAATTACAAAATGTTTAAGTCGTTGCCTGAATCCTTATACCACCCCTGAGACCATCAGGAATTTCTTCAGAATAAAACAGTTTTCAAATTGTATCTAATACAAAGTAAACTAGTATACACAGAAACACCTTATCCATAGGAAATATCACCACAGAACTAATTTCACCACAGAATCCATTGCAATATACTCTACAAGTTCATCATTGCAATAGTTAACATTTAGATCTTGTGTCATCAAGCGGATTTTTTTAGATAGAATTATGCAGCTAGTGATGAGATTTGGATTCTCTGATATTCCGCAGAGAATCCTCAGCTAGCCAAGAAAATATCAATGAACAAAAAAATTCAGTTTCGTTTCATACTGTAAAGATGACTGAATTCTCCTCTATTATTGATCATAAAGTGTTTTTTTTTTTTTAAATATATATGCACTGGTATGTAAAGAACTGCTTCCAGCTTCAGCCTTATACTTCAGTGACAGTATGTTACAAAACTAAAGGTACTTTCATTAAAATACAAGTGAAATGAATTAATAAGTCATACCTGGAGGAAAAGCAAGATTTGACTTAGGAGAATTCCTGTCTTTCAGTAGAAGTAGTAATTCCTGTATTGGAAAATATCCTTCAAAAAACTGGTAGCTCATTAGCCACTTCTCAGCACTGAAAAGATTACAAAGAAAGAGGCCTACAGACATAAAAGTCTTTAAATGGTTACCTGCAAGAATATAATATTCTCTTTGGAGAGCAAAAGGCAGGGGAGAGATGGAAGAACAGACAAGAAAAGAGTGTTTCTTTCTCAAAAAAAAAACCAACCAAACCTTAGGGTACTTTCTATGAACCTTTTTTTGTTTGGTTGGTTGGTTTTTTTGTGTGTGCTTTGTTTTGTTTTTTTTCCTTTTGTGGTCTCATCTGCTTTCTTTCTAAATGTTCTCATTTACCAGTAATTGTAAGATAATAGTAGCCCTCCATTTGAACTAGTTGGCACTTTGTAATTCCATGTTGTGTTAGGCAGTTGTAGTTACAAGACTGTAGAGTTCTCTTTTTCTAAATGTCAGTTAGTGTAACTGTAATTTAGGCAGTAAAATATACATATACCCTAAGCAATGTTAAAAACTTTTAGAAATACTATTTTTTTTTACGTATTACATGCATTAATTAACAAATAGCCTTCCAGCATTGTGAAAAACTCAGAGTTATTTAAAAGTTTCATCAGAAAAAAATTGCAAGTCTCAGTACATTTTTCTCACTTTTTTTACCATTCAAAACCACCAGATACTTTTAATTATGAGGATTCTGCCTTGCTTCTTAGAAATAACCATTCATTTGAAAACAACCAAAGACCAATTTATTATTTGGATGCCTATTTTAGACACTTGTGGCACAGAAAGATGCTTGATCCACCTTAACCTGAACACATTTTGATAGGAGTTGAATTATATTGTATGATAAATAGAGAACCTTAATGACACCTTTAACAGGAAAATCTTTATGAACCAAACAGGTATTGTACTTCTTTCAGAACTGACCTGAGCTTTCCCTTTCAGCTTTTTCTGTAGTGAAAAGCATGCCAACCTGGTAGCTACTAGGTCTTTTTATGGTTAAGGCATATTCTAAGTGTCTCCAGGAAAATAAATATACATCTCATGTTCATATGCACTATAAGGATGAAGTCATTGAATGAACTCTAGAACTAATACCTTTTAATCTCTGGAGTTTAGGCTCTGGAGTTTAGGCCCCTGAAGCTGAGCCTCAAAGATTGAGCAAGGATGTCTTTGTCTGCCTAGAGTTCCATTCTTGAAACTTTTTAACTCCTGAAATCTGTTCCAAAAAGATGAACAGATCACATAAGGCTACTGAAGAACACCATGGAGGAATGATACATTAGTATTTGTTCAGTTACTTAGAAAATTACACTTAAATGAAAGGCTTCTAAATAATGTTTTCTTCTGTCATCTTTCACCTGAAAAGGTGAATATATATCAGATGTGCTGATATATATATATCTGAGAGTACATATTTTAAGCCTCTTCAAGAAGAAAAGAGGGGGGGAAAAAAGATATCAAACAAACAAAAAAAAGACCATGAACCCATAAACTCACAGTGGGAGAAAGAATTGGAATGTTTCATTTGCTCTAGTTCATCCTGTAATTAACCTACTTTTTTAATTAATCAAGGTTTGAAGTTAGTAATTCCTCTAGCTAACAGCTTTGAGACTAGATCTAAGCCTATACCACCCAACTGTTACCTAGGGTTAAGCCTGTTATACTTTTAACAAGTAGTTGTTAATAGTAGAACAGGTAGAAAATGTGCATCTCACAGATAGAAAATTTAGCACAGGAGGCAAAACAAGGGAGCAAAAACTCTGTTTTGAGCTTCTCTGGCTCAATTCTAGTGTCTCTAACTGGTGTTTCATATAATGAAACTATTCCTTGATGTGCTTTAAATTCCTCTTCCTGAAGTTAAAATATCAGCAAAAACACACACATGATTTGCTCAAGTAAATGATTTTACAGTTGCCTTATCTCAAAGGGACTTCGATACCAAGAGAATTTTCTAGATATGAACTGAGATGCAGATTCGTCTACATTAATTTGAACTGACATTCTTTTAAGGATAATTTTAGCCTGAATGAGCTGTTATACTGGGTTGCATCTCACAGGTCCATTTTGTGTTCTTACTGCCATTCTCAGGTTTGTTACAATAATCATGCTTAAATTATTTATATTATTAATTTATTATGCATTATGCATAATACATATAACAGATCATATATATGATATAACCAGGCTTATATGGGCTGTCTGTCAATCATTTCTTACAACTACCAAACCTAGAACATAGAAATAGGAAGAGTAAATTCAAGCTGAAAGTATCTGTAGAGCTCATCATCTTTTTTTCTTAAACTGGCCCATAGACAAGAATTTTTATTTGGAATTTTGTCACAGAAATCTTTTGATTAAACACAGACTTATAAAAGGTTTATTTATTTATTTTTTTTTAAGCTTCACAAACCTTTCAATAAACCTGGTATGATGTTCCAACCTAATAAATGGTTTTGGATGGAAAAAATGTGGTTTCACAGGATTTGATCTGTAATCAGGCAAAACTTGATCATTTGGCTTAGAGTTTCATGGTTTGTTTCATCTTAAGTCTTTAAGTAAATCTCCAAGGATGCCAGTTTGTATGAAGTGAAACTTAAAATATTCATATAAAACCCACTGTAGTAAAACTCTTTTAGTTTTAGGACAACCCTGTGGAGAAGTGGGAGGAAACTATTTTAACAGAGTTTATGTCTGTGTGGATATCTGAACTGTGGTGGTTGTTGTTTATTTTTTTTTAAGCATCCATCAAGGAAAGACTTGGCTCATGACCTGAAGTAAAGACAGTGTTAGTAGGATTTTGTGGTTTGCATTACTTAGAAGGTCACACCTACTTAGAACAGATCTTGGATTTTTTACAATGGCAGATTGAAACATATGGTTTAGGGTTTTTTTCTGAAGTAACAGTAATAGCTATAAGAATTATATTGTATATAAAACTGGATAGGATATCATAGCTAGGAATGATAGTATTATTTTAATACACATGCCCTCAAGATAGTTTAAATACTGAGGAGATACTATAAAAGAAAAAAACCTCTCAAATTAGAATTAGGTGCACAATGTCTGATATATACTTGCTGGAGATTGTCAGTAATGTAAAGATGTTTTTGTGGTAAAAACAGAAACAACATTTGCAATGTTGCTTAAAAGTAACTTGTCTCTGCAACTTTCTCATTTAAGAAGCAACAACAAAATGCTGGACACTTGAAGAAACACTACCCAGTTTCTCTAATTATTTAAGCCAACAGAAAATTTGGTGTTGTAATATCTATATTTCTTTTTATGCAGAGGAAAAAAAAACTCAAACAAACAGTTTTTATGTTTATTTTAGAAATAGCACAGACTGGATTACCGGTCTATTCTTTTGTTGTTGTTTCTTTTCCTCTTATTTCCTTGTTTTGCTCCCTTTCCAGTGTAACTGAAGGATTCTTAGCTAAATAGAACTTTTGGGATCAGATGTCTCATTGCAATATTGTCTGCTAGTCTTCCCCACATGAAATCATGAAGTCCAGCTGCTTCCTTCTACCTTTGCAAGAAATAAAGAGAAAGGACATTGAGAGGAGGAGACCTTCCTAGCCCTGGAGATGAACTTCAGAGGACAGCAATATTTTCTGTCTTTTTAATGTTCCACTTAGTTTGCAATGGAAAAGAAAATTGGACTGTTCTTTCAGTTCTTTATGAGAAGAATTGTCTTGGGAACACCAGAGTACCTTCTGTGGATGTGAGTTAGGAAGTAGCAGTTAGAAAGCAAGATAGACCTAGAGATCTGTCTGTGTACCCACACACATATATGTGCATGAAATAAACAGCCTTGATTTCATGAACACAGGAAGATAAATTGCTTTGTGAGTAAGAGACAGGAAGCAGTGCTAGATGTGAGGGTTAAAAAAAAAAAATACAGATTGAGTTGAGATCTATTCCTATCAGGTTTCTATAAGTGAACCTATAATGCATATACATGCATTAGAATGAGCAGTCAGGGATGAAAAATGGGTGCACAGAAGAGGAAAAGTTATATGTCCATGTGAAAAAAAAGATAAGAGAACTGGAGTGCTAAAAAATAAAATGAACAAGAAGAAGTGTAGCTTTTTAACATCTTCTTTCATTAAAAAAAATTCTTCCAGGTGTCTTTCAGAACTCTACCCTGATAATTTCAATCCTGAAGTTAATAATGTTATTGAGGTAGAGGTTTCCTACCAGTACTAATACCCTTGGGCCTAACATCCCTAAGAAAGTTCTTAGTATCCCTAGCACTGGCTATCACAACCACAGTCTTTTCCATTCAGGTCAATCTACAAGGCAGGATAGTTTTACTGGTTGGAAGCTATTGAAAACTCGAGGTTATTATTAGGTTGAACAGTTCTGAACATATTTAGTCCTTCTCAACAAGATGATATCTGCTGATCACTTCCTGTCCCTGACAAAGAGGGGGTGGATGTCCAGAATTCAAAATCCCTGCATCCATATTCCACCTACCATGAGCACAGCTTGTGAAATCGAGTTTTACAGTTCTTTCTAACAGCACTGAAGGGGAGAAAGGGAAGACTGTTAATCCTTCCTTCTTTCTCTGTTAGTAGAGCTGGGTATTGGCAATACTGTAAACCCAGATACATTTACAAAATGACTTATTTCTATTATTTAAGCAACTCAGAATTATAAAGTATGCCTGAGCTCTGTAGATATATATAAAAATATTGCCAGAGGCAGGAATCGCTTCTGCAGTATCACCATATCACTGCTTCACTGCTTCGCCGCACATAAACCTTATTTCCAATTAGTCTGAACTCCCTGAGAATCAATCGGAGACTGTATAAACATTCTAAACACATACTGTGCATGCCACTTCAAATTTACCACTAACACTTTACTATATTTCTATCAATTATTCCCAGGAAATAGGCCACATTGCACCAAAGTCATGGTTTAACAGTGTTGGTTTTTTCTTTTTCTCCAACCATCAAATATTTCAGAAAGAACACATGCAAATCTACAGATAAACTGTTTTATTTTCTACTTTTTATTTAACAAATTGCAAAACACAAAAAAAAAATAAAAATCTGATTACTAAGAATATTTTAGCACTCTGGTGCCTATTTGTTAGCAATTACATGTAAATGCCATGCTTCAAACCTCTTTCACACAGATCGAAATGGCAGGCCAAAAGCTTACTAACTAGCTGTTTTCATTTCACCACAATATCAGGTCTAAAGTCTTCTTTACATGTAATCAATAAATCCAGGCTGGATCATTTCCACATAATCTTTAGAACTTGGCCTATATGTTAAATTCTTCCTCAGAAAGGTTGCCTGAGAGAAAATTAAAAGGGACAAAGTATTCTCCCTAATGGCAGAGAACAGCAGTTGTAACTTCCTGGACATTTTCATAATATTCAATTCTGGGAGCTCACACCCTGCAAATCTTAAACTGCAGCTCAATGGATATTATTATGCATTGTTTTCTCAGTCAAAAATCTTGTGTTCATATAATTCAAGTTAAAACTTGATCTCCATACCTTGATTAACATGGAGTATACTAGATATCTCACTCAAAAGGTGGGGAAGAAGGAATGCCATGTAACCAAGCATGTGTTAGATGTAAAATGAATGAAAGCAAAACAAAACAAAAAATCTCACCATTGTAGAAAGGCATCCAAGGATGCTGCTGAAGATGTTTACTTTGGTTTTGTGCTAAAGATAATTATTGTATACACATTTTATGTATAGGGTATATTCCTGAGCTATTTCCTTAAAAACCAATGGAGCTGGACTTTGTGTCTCTTATTGAATGAATTTGTGGACCTCTAAGGAAATTTCAGTAAATCTAGGAAAAATAAACATTTTGTATCATGGTTGACAAGAAGAGCAACATCCCTCTAAAGGTGTAGACAGGAATATGAATGCAAATCATTCTGAAACTATTCTACGATGACACCTTTCTGAAATTTCATATTTTCTTTCTCATATAGTAATCACTGCAAAAATGGTGTTGGGGAAGACATGTTGTGATATGACTTTGGATATATGAATAGCCCAAATCTTTAAAAGGATCTTTTAATTCACTCTCCTGACTTTTAAAAATATCATTTTAGAAATGTCAGGAATCATCCTCTTTGTTTCACTTATTTTCATCATATCTCACCTTATTTCTACACCATTTCAAATTTCTTCTCTTTATTCTATTCCTAATCAAATCAGCTAAAGAAGTAGCATTTCAACTCTACAGCTCAATTAATTGTTAAGAAAGAGGCGTATTTCACACAGTGTCAGAATTTGGCAATATTTTGACTCAGCTTTTATCTACAGAAGGAAAAAAATACCCCGGGGAATGTAGTGATGAAGACAAAAACATTCTGTTCAGTCTTATTCACAGAATACCATGGGTCTGGTTGTGGTGTACTCTTCCATGCAAACCACTGGAAACAGAACCTGTGGCTGACCTTCACAATAAAAATGGGTGAACACTATCTATCTATCTATCTATCTATCTATCTATCTATCTATCTATCTATCTATCTATCTATCTATCTATCTATTATCTATCTATTGTTTTCTATTTCCCCCCAACCCTTCATACAGTTTATGGAAGCACAAAATCAAGGCTTTGAACTAATTTCAGTCCATCTTTGTCTTGATCCTTAGTTCATATCAAAACAGACAAGTAAAATACATTTATTAAAATTATTAACTCTCCAAAAACTTTTGTCAATATTCTTCAGTGTTAATTGATTTTTTGAGTATTAGAACAAATAATATGAAAAAGGAAAATGAAGACTTAATAGTGTTCAATGTTTTATGTTAGATCTCATCCCATAAAACACTGAAAATGTCTATGGAGCACAGTCCTTAATTCATTTGTAGTTAAACAGCTAGAACATTAATCAGCAAAGCATGATCAGGTTTTATCTTTTACTGAGGACAAGGCAATTGAAAATTATTTTCCACATTACAGTAAACATAGGTATAAGGATAAAAGCACCATAGTGAATTTCTTTTTATTTTCAGCAATCAGAACAATAATTATTCTGATTTCCTTCTCCTGTACATAGTCTTAATCTTTCTCCTAGTTTTCCTTTTATCCCTTTTATATTTTTTATGCTAGCAAGCACAACAACTTTTTTTGCACAGATAGAGTATCATGTACCTTACTGGGAGATGTGACAGAGACCTCCAGGATGTTGGAGTTGCTGCTAATGCATTATATGTCATGTCTGACTAATCTGATGGCCTTCTGTGATGGTATGACTGGATGGATGGATGCTTCCTACTACATGACTATTTCTGCTGTCAAAGCTGATCACTTCAGATAGTAATTAAAAGAACAATTCCATTACAGTGTAGTACAAATCTTTTGTATTGTGAACAGTATGTAGTTATTTTATTTTTTTCATAAGGGAAGACAATGTACAGTATGTGTAGTTATGCTTAAAATAGGAATACTACTGAGAAGAGTCTATCCTATCATAGTTTTGCTCCAGCAACAAGCATAGCAAATGCGTCATTGTCTATTGCTTTGTCTAGTGTAGCTCATCAACACCTCAAGTTGTGACATTTCCTTTAGTCCTACTGGAAACTGTTGATTTTTTAATTACTTTGGTATGAAACTTCCAGATTTGTGGGACATGCATTGCAATCTGATTTTAGTTAAATTATTGTACATCATATATCTCTGAGATGTACAGACAGCTGTATTATTAAATGAGACTTTAAGACATTTCATTACAAAGAACATAAAGTTTCCATAGTATATATTACGATTCACAGCAGAAAATCAGATCAAAGAGTCACATCAACACAAACTGCAATATTAAATGGTTGTTTATAAGAAGCCTTTTAACTCTATCTCTGCAACAAGAAGTAATACAAGGCTGAATGGCTGCAGAGACATATTGCAGACTAAGTGCAGACAATTTATTTGCTGCAACCCTGCATTCCTGTAATGTTTCTCTGTGTGCCCTTTAGAGTAAAGTGGAAACACAAACAGGAAAGTGACTTGCTTTGTGATAAATGAGTGTGTCTGAAAACATGAGACAGTGAGAACAGTCAAAATAAGTGATACCGGCCTGTTGAGCACATGAAAGAAAATGAAAAAAAAAGTATTTCTTTATAATGCCAACTTAATCAGAGTTTTGGTTCCAATAGCCACAGAAGCTATTGGTTGAAATAAAGATAGGATGTGGTTATTTCTGTTTAGAATGTTACTTGAAGGAAGGAGAGAACCCCCTATTCATAATGTAGATTTAGGTTTATCAAGTTTTAAATAAAAATGTAGTGTATGTTACTGTGTATCTGATCCACTAGTGCTCTTAAATATCTCTTCCTACAATACTGATGTTAATCTCTGCTACTATAAAGGTCTTCCTGTTCCTTCCTTTTAGCTTTGCTGAAGAGTCAGATTTAATAAAAGAGGGTTAGCAGAAGTGGTAGGGATTATCGCTTCAGTGGAGAATCTTGTAAAGCACAATGGGAAGTCTGATCTGCCTCATTCTCTTTATTCTTTAGGTTTTATATTATATAACCTCTTCATTTTTCTTTCTACAAATATTTATCTATATAGGTAATTTTTTGCCTTTGGATGTAGAAATCACACAATGAATCCATGACATTTGTAAAACAGTTGACATCCACTTACTCTTAAAATGAAAGTATTTCTTCTCCCTCTGATTAAAAAATATTGATAGATAGATTGTGGCTTTAACCTATGTGTTTTGGTGACCAGGCCTCTCTGAGAAAATGTGAAAGCACTATAGAGCAGGTAGATGACAGGAGACTCAGCACTCAAAATAGCTTATATTCTGCTTTGTTGTGTTGAGATATCAAAGTGACGCTGACGTACATAATGGCAGGTCTCAACTTGTGATACAGAACATAGCACACAACTTTGCTTTGTGACTCACCTTTCCCAATTATTTATTGAAACATACCCAAATTGACCTCAGTGTGTTTATGGAAGATGTTGTTATATATAGAAGATTCTTTAGAATAGCAAGCTGGAGGCCTTATGAAAATTTTGTGTTGACAAATTCTCAGAAGTCATTGTCATCCTCACTGCTTGCAGTATTGAATGACAGAATGATTCAACTATAAATTGAATTGAATTGGTAAAAAATCAACACAAAATGGGGCCAAAATCTCCTCAAAATTGCAATCCAAATGTTTTTGCCATGGGCCATATACATAAAGAGACACTACAAGGCTTTGGGGAGAATTTTTAAACCCAAAAGGCTTGAGTTGCAGTGAACCAAAAGACAGACCAGATCTGAAAGTTCATGTATCAGGGTTAACCCATATTCTTTCTGCAAGGCACTAATGTCAGCCTGGTCTCCTGTGTACAGAGGCACTCCTAGTGCAGAATTGATATACATGAGTGAAATTTTGCAATTGTGGGCTAATCAGGCATGGCTTCCAAAGATTTGCAAAGGATAAGGATCACCAGCAGCTTCCTGAAATATTTGATGCCTAAAACAATGGAGGGCATTCATCACATTCCCAGAACAAATTGCTTTGGAGGTAATCAGTCAGCCAACTTTTGGGCTGCTATTAGCTTTAGATACTAGACAATTTCTCCACTTGGGAATCACTTAAGTTACAGATACACCTCAAAAAAACCCCAGGTTTTCAAATGGAGCTGTCAGACTATGCCAGAGATGCTAAGGAAACTCTCTATAGTTTATGTCATAGTAAATATACACAATAAATTAGCTAAAACCAGTATAGATTCTTATTTGATCAAGGGAAGATGCAAGAATATGAACAGGGGAAATCTGGGAATATATATGTCAGTGCTTTGCTGTTTGGTTAGGGTAGGATTTAATTTTGTTTCGGTGTTGTAGCCAGGACATTGCATTTTGAAGCGAGATATATATGAGACTGGAACATATGGAATACACATTTCAGTATTAACAGGGACAGAACACTGTAGAAACATATCTGACTAGATGAAAATGGTTTATCTCAGGATGCATCTGTGTATATGTGTGTAGGCAACTTTCCCAGGAATTCTAATGTATTTGCATGTATGCATACATACATTATCTGAATTCATTATTCATGTTAAAATTATTGCAAGTTATTTGAAAAAAAAATAATTAAAACCATCCACTGAAGGAACATAGATGTCCCAGAGATGCTCAAAGGAAAAATGCTGTGCCTCACAGAAAATCATCTGACATCATACTGTTGTGTAAAACATCAGGGCTTAAATTTCTTGTTGAAATAATTTTCTGAACTGCCTGTATGAAATTCTCCTTTGGCAGTTTGCCTTTCTGAAATTTATGGATTTTATATATTAATACAAAAACCACTGATTTGTTCACTGAAAAACTTATTGATTTCAATATGCCTTCATGTATTTTCTGTTTGGGAATAATATAGTATCAATTTAGTAGTCTATATAAACTATTTCATCTGCTATTGAAGTTCAATAAAATCTTTCAGGAAAGACAACTTCTTCTATTGTAATTATGCCAGTAGGGTTAACAGTTTCAACAGAGAGCTATATTAAACTAAAATACATAATAGGCTTATAGGAACAGTGCATCATAACCAAATAGATGAAAACTAATGTAACGGGAGTGGAGAGAAATAATATGTACTATGGAAACCTAAATTTCAGGGGGGAAAAAAAAAAGGAAGGAATACTTGTGGTATTTGTTGTCTGTCTTTTTTTTACTCCTCATGATTTTCCTTTCTCAGCTCTATAGCTCTGCTTGGTACAGAACCAAGTAAAAACAATGAATTTGCTCATCCTTTCACCCAGTCACAGCTGCCTCTATAGAACACTGAAGTTTGGAGTGGTGCATTTAAGGACTACACCTGAAATGGCACCTAAACCAAGATAAAGTCTTGGCAGGTGATTCCACAGGTATTTTTACCTCATCAACAGTGGTAAATATAAGCACAGTAACTTACAAGGATCATCTTTCTCCAACATGTCACTAGGTGCTCCTCCTACCACCCATGCTCTGCCTGTTACAGCAACTGTGTTGGAAGTTGGCTTCTCTTTGCTGCAGCACTGTCAGCAGGTTGTCCCATTTTCAGCATTCACAGATTCATAGTAAGAGAAGAGGAATAGATCATTTGGACTTGTCTCTCATGATCTTAACATATTTTGTCTCTAAAAATCTAGCCAAAAAAAGGAAGTGATCTGTCTCCTGCCAAGATGAATTAGCAAGAGCGACTAACTTTCAATGATTTAAGAGTTAAAGCCTCTCACCAGCCTTTGAAATTCTGATCTACATTTTAATTTGTCACTGACATATACGAAAGTATATATAAAAACTGTTTTGGAACAATACCTGCCTGACAATGCAAGGTACTACAGTCATTGATATAGTCCTACAATATGTTGCTTGGAGTGGCACTTTTTAAAAATCATAACGCTTCCTGGTTTTGCTTATTTTTTCCATCTGCTTCAGTGCCATATTTACAAGCAATGATGAGGTGTAGTCACAGAGCATTATCACATTTTCCCTATATAATTCCCACATTAAATTGCCACTGATGAAATCCAAAGAAGGCAACATCCTCCTTTGTTTCACTCCTCACTCACTATATATCAGTTACCCTCTTTCTTTACACAAAACATGTAACAAACATATTGTGCAACAGATTCTGTACGTGAGAAGATCCAGGAATTTTCTACTAAAGAGGTGTCCCAAGGCTATTACTGTACCAGCCTGGTACTGTATCAGCCTGGGCTCAGGCTCTACAGCTCTCATCTGGACCACCCTCATCAGCCACATCTGGATGCCTGGTCTTTTGCCAGACAATTCCTAGGCAGAGTCTGAGATTTAGATTAATTCAGGGGCTCATCCCAACAGTCAGTCTAGATACAGTTGCCCTGTTTTTAGCAGCTATATGGCTTGATAGCATACACCTACCTGATCATGCAACTTCACTTGGCCTCAGTGCCAGTAACTCTCTACTGAAGAGTCCCTCTAAACTACACAGTGAAGAAGGGAAGTCCTGGCTTGGCTACTGTATCAGGTATTTTAAAAATAGTAATGACCTAAGTAGCACTCTCATTTCAGTTTCCTTGTATGTAAAATCCTTGTCATACAAGAGAGTTGAAAGCAAGGCGCTTAGACCATTGACATCTTCACTTCAAGCTCCTTGTGAAAAAAAACCCCAACACATAGAAATAAACCATAATTTCTGAATGAGTAATTGAAAAATAAATTTATTGGAAAATTAGTCTGTCTTCCAAGAAAGTAATTCTATTAGCCATAGCAAATTAATTGATGAATGTTGAGAAAATACTAACATCTTATAAACTTTTAAGAAAAAATGTTGCTTGCTCTTTTGTTAAAAATTGAAAAAGTGAGTAATAAAAACTGCATGAAAACTGAGAAAGCAACAGTGATTTTGTTCTGTTTTGCTTGGTAATTTTACTAGCTAAAATAAAAGCTCAAAATATATTTTGTTCTGTGTTTAAATCATTTTTTTCACATTATATTATCAGAATTCTTTTTTAGTATCTTATCCATTTAAGCTTGTTCTTTTCTGCTTCAAAAATACACTTAAATAATAATTATGGTTTCTCATGGCTAAATAAAACCCTAGGAACTTCCATCTTCCATTTGCTGAAAAGCTCACTTCATTGAGCTCATTTCATATTACTATGTTTACAATAATTTTTAAGAAAATCAATCTTCATATAAATCTAATCTCTGATTCTAAGAGTCTCACTTTCTCTTTCTTCCTTGTGTCATGTTTTTGTAGATCCTTATACAATAACATGTGTTAGAGATTCACCATATTTTCTACTCCCTCAAAAGAAAGCAGGACTCTGTGAGAGGTGAATCCTGCTTTGTGTGGAAAGTGATATTTCTCTTTACATTATTCTCTCATGAATAATGCAGAACCGTCATACCCTCTCTTATCTACCATTTCTGCCCTTCCCATTTTCTTAATCAAACTATGAAAGAAATAGTTTATACAGTTTCTCAACAATGATTGTAACACATCAGGGGAGTTGGTACGTTTCTGAATGATGTTTCATTTTGCTTTATGTCACACATTGTAAAAATGCATTTTCAGGATCACCTCTTTCTTCCTCATTACATACTTTTATAATTTACTGTGTATATTACATTTAAGTGAGAAGCATAGACAGAAAAATAAAAACTCTACCAAAAAATAAAAGAGGAACAAAATGTTAAAATGTATTCTATACTCCCATGCACAGCACAAGTGCTGTTTGACCAATCCACACTTCTTAAGCTTGGCTGTGAGGATCCCATGGGAGACAGTATCAAAAGCCTTGCTGAAGTCAAGAAATACCACATCCACTGCCCTCTCCTCATCTATCCAACTACTTGTGCCTTCATAAAAGGCTATCATGTTAGTCAGTCATGACTACCCCTTATGGAATCCATGTTGACTACTTGTGATAAGCCTCCTTTCCTCAACAGGCTTTGAGATGGTGGCAAGAACAAATTGTTCCCCCTTTCCAGGGATGGAGGTGAGGCTCACCAGGCTATAGGTTCATAAAATCTTTGCCTTTTTTCATAAAATCTTTGTCTTGTTGATAAAATAGCTATCTTTAGAATTGCATCTATGTAGCATGCAAGTCCTATGCAACTTTTTGATGTTAAGTTAAATGCATATATTTGAAAACTGTTTGTCATGTGGACTCAAAATGTGACATACAGGGAATGACAATGTGGTGCTATAATATTTCCTTGACAAAACAAACAATGGTTATTCAAGTGAAGAAAATGAAGTCTGATTACATGCCATGTATTTTATTTCTGAAAAACGACACTAATATCATTAAAGCTATGTTGTTAGAAGAAGAAGCTTTCTTCAATGAAGAATGATGGTTAATTTCCCCTAAATAACAGATATAATAGATGGAAGCAATTTTTTCTCCTGTCTATGAAATCCACTGAACAAAAATAGTTGTAATAGTCTCAAAAAACATGTAATTTTATGTGTGTCTGTTTCTTTAAAATTATAATTTTCTTGTACCAATGTTTTTCAAAAAGGAAAGCATAGCACAACTCATTAATAGTACTGTAAGTTTCTAGAAATAGATTTTCTTAAATAGGTTTATATAGACATTTCTATCAATTTATACAAATTTTTATATTGTCATCTATTTAGTGGTGATATTTACAACTTTAATGGTAATTTTGGGTATAAGCCAAACATCAAAACCTTTTTATTCATTTTCTGCTTTATTGTTTTGATTTTATCCATTTGATTTACAAGAGCTTCAAAAGTACTTGAAACTACTTTAGAGATGTGAAGGTCTTTTAATAGATCTTTTCTTACAGAGCAAAGCCTCAGAGTAGAATTACCTAGAAATAAGTAATCATACAATTTAGGGACAGATAACTGTCTCCGATATGTGATAAGCATTCAGGTAGATTGTTGTTAATAAAGAAATTTCAGCAAGCAAATTAACTTCTCTTGTCTGATGACTTTTCTTCCAAGAGAGTTTGATCTATGTGATTGATGTCCTCATACAGATGTGAAACAATACTACAGAGGTGTGTATGGGAAGTGAATAATACTTTGAAACTGCAGGTGTAAACATGCTAAATTGCAACACTGTGAGGACAAAAATTGATTTATATTTATTTTGGATAAATGTGTTAACATTTTCTTTTTGTGTGTGTGTGTATTTGTATCATTCTAAACACTGGATAGTTTTGATTGCATTGTAGATGCAGGTAATAAAGTTAATAGTAACCATGTCTAGTAGATATTCCTATACCATTATCTGCAGAAATTATTTTTTCTCAATTTGCTTTCTGTGTTTTGTGTTATAGAATCAGCAATGAGAAAACTTGCTGCCTCCCCCCACCCACCACTTCTTTTTTTGCCCCACACCCATACACCCATATTTGTTATTCTTTATAATTAATTCTTTCTCTCTGTACATAAATGTACAGAGAGAAAAATGTCATGTACCTGGAAATACTGAACTGTATTGATTGTCTACATTATTACATTGTTTTCCTTCTCCTTCATGCACAGATAGGGAGAGAGTAAAAAAAAAAAAAAAAAAAAAAAAAAAAATAATTAAAAATGCTGCTATATTTTAAACAAAAATATTTTTATTTATTTCCTTTCACAGTATTAAATTATTGGGTGTCAAATGATCTGCTAAACAAAGAAGATAAGCAAGCCACTTAGGTATAGTTAATAGAGTGCCAGATAAAAGTCAAGCAAAATGTTGTGGTCTATCAGCTTAGTAAGACTATGGAGGCAACAGTACTCCATGACCCTTAATTAACATTCTAAAATAGCTTCACATGCTTTTGAGATTATAATTCCAAGATTTTACAAAGACTAAAGCAGTTAAAACATACTGTGAATTGTTGTGTAATGCATATATATAGGTTAATAAGTTCTAGCAGGAAAAACATTACAAGTTCCAATTACTGAACAAAAGTTACCTTTTCTGTTCAAGATTAGTGTTCTCTCTAGGCCTTTAAATTTTATTTAAGGGCTAATTTCTGCTCAACAGTTTTTCTAAGGCTTTATAGCAGAATGATATTAATGCATTATATAACATTTTGAGACTTATGGGCAATATTTAAATTAAAATGAGAATTTTCAAATTTTTTTTTTCTGTTAGGATAAGATAAATCACTAGAATTATTATTATACTAAAACATTCTTTAAAATAATATCTTGATACTTTAATGCATTGTTTCCTTAGTCAGAAGCTGTGTTGTTTCAATTTCTGAACACTACTTCTCATTTGACAGTTGTACACCATAACAAAAATCTTGTCTTTCTCTTCTAACCTCCTCAAAGGTATCGAAGGTGGCTGTGAGGTCCCCCTGAAGCTGTCTCTGGCCCAGGCTGAGAAAGCTTTGCTTTCCTTATGGAGCAACTACTCTGTCCTTGACCATTCTTGTGATCCAGGACTCTCTTCTGTTTATCCATATATTTAGTTTTGATCATTTTTCAGTGAGAGAACCATGATCATAAAAGACAAAACATGGCTGTGGCAACAGCCTTACAGTCAACTGTTAACTTGCAGGATCCAAGGACTCTTACCAGAGTCTTTCTCTATCACCTGTAGAACCAAGAATACCACCATTTTCAAGTTTAAATGAAAATTGAAATAAATGTGACATCATGCTTGGTCCATGGGGAATCACATCTAAATATATGTTGCCTAGCAGGTGTACTATTTGTTCATCAAGTCTCATGGTTTTCAAGCCAAAAATTATTTATGGAGTATATTGTGGAGAAATATGACTGAATCACAATTCTAAGGCAGTATTATTCCAACCTCAATACCCCAGCCACATGTTAGAATAGAGTAGAATACATGAGGTCCATGACAGTACAAATTAAAAGCTCCCAAGCCTAAAGATAATTGATTGGAGTAAAATAATGCTCTAAAAAAAAAAAAAAAGTAACCAGGAAAAGTGTAAAGCTAAAGGATTTTTCATTTTCAAATACATTCTCAAATGATCATAGAAACTGTTCACAGAACCTTCTTGTTCCTCTACTTTTAGGTGTTGCTGATACAGTGACCAAGAGACTTGCAGAGAGAGTGAAGTAATAAAACTCATATTCATTTTATGTCCAGATGAAATAAAAACAGCTCTAAGTTTTCTCCCTAAAGCCCATAGCATTTTTCTTACTCCCTTCAAAATAAATTGCAGATCTTCTTCCCACATGAAAAAAATAAATAAATTTTGAAAAAAAAATAAAACATCACACTATTTTTATGTAAAAAAAAAAAGTCCTCATTTTTTTCAAGAATTAACTGGATTTGTATTTGTCTGAAGTAGTTCTTCAAATTTCAACATTCAACAGAGGTAAGGTGAGTGTTAAGATTTAGGCACTGACATATCAGATGAAAACATCATGGCCCAGGCACAAATTTGAGTCATTTAATAGGCACTGTATTTGTTAAATCAGTACCATCTGTGATATATTTTCTCCCATCCTCGTCAACATAGACATATCTTGATATTATTCTAGTCTGGCACACATATTTTTCTTTTCAGCTGTAATTTCTTTATTATATTTGCCATATAAGAAAAACACATTTTACAAAGATGATGCTTTGCACAAATTAAAGTTTAAGGATATTGATTTTTTATAGATCTTCAGTCTGGCAACTTTATATCAGTACAAAGGTGTTGCTAATAATTTTTTTAACATTTTTTGGTAACAATCCTTTAATCACCTGCCTGGAAAATCCTAAATGTATTATACATGTTGGAAGCTTATCTAGAGGAAAACATTGCTTTATCAGTCCAACCAGTTTCACAATATCAACCTAAAAGTGTTATATTTTAGAAGTAAAATATGATTATGGACTGGTATCATGTGAGACATGATATTTCTATCTGTCTTAGTAGATGTTCCTGTCATTAGTCACAATATTTCATCAATTCACCCTTCAGCCACTGCCTTAATCCCAGACCCAGAGCTACCCTTGTCCAAGAGAAGTCAGTCCATTAGTGATGCTTACAGTCAATAAGACACAGAGCTCAGTGACAGTTTGCCTACATGTAGTCTTTACAGCACACATAAATAGCATTTTTATAGATAATTAATTTTCTATTTGCTCTGCTTGGGATTACAATGAGTGATGACATGATTGTGCAGAAATATTACATCAGAGCAAGAAAATTTTTCACAAATCACTAAAGGAAAGTAATTGTTTCAATGTTTATTGAAGGTGTGTGAAAAGATAGGAGGATTTTAAACCAAAGTCCTCTTGTTTACTTGCAGAGAATTAACTGAAAGGTCTCAATCTATGGAAGAGAGAAGGGATTTAACCTTATGACTTGCAGATTTCCAGAAGTGTAGGAAGAGTACCTCTGCACCAGCACCAGCAAGTTATTCTGTGGGGCTGACTTTCTTTTGGATTTTTCTCTAGAAGAATGAATCTCAATTAGTTAATGATAACTGCGTAATAAATGAAATCTTAACAAGGAGGGATCAGGGGTTCCCAAAATGCAACAGTCTCAATTCTTTTGTCCTGCTCTTTCCCGCTACTTCTCAAACTTAACTTCCTCAGTCTTAAATAATGCAATGATGAATAATCATGACAGAAATAAAGTAGAAAGATGGAACAAGGTGATTCAAAATGTTCATATATGACATAGATCTTAAACAGGCAGGTTAGAAAAAACCCTTCTGTGTGTCTGGAATTCACATGAACTCTGACACTTGTTTTACCATAAGTCTTTTCTCACTAAAAAAAAAGTAAATGCTTTATCTGAATAAACCTTTAACCTAAACCATTATTAGGATGTATAATTTTTCTATTCGTTCTAGACCATAATTTACTTTTAGGGAATAATTTTAGCCACCAGTAAGAATTTTAATTCTATTTAATGAGCATTTTAAATCAAGAGCAATATGTTATTATGGCAGCGGGATCTTTATTTTTAGCCAAGAAATCCAGATTGCTTAGAGGAAGAGACTTAGCTGGAAAGTCTTCATGTTTTTAAAAATTAAACATTATGTGCTTCAATGTATGCAACAACTGGCCTGTTTTCTCCCTCCCTTTTATCCTCCCTTCCCTCTTTCTCTCTTTGCTTCCTTGTTTCTGCCTTTTTGCCTTTCTCCCTTGTTTTCCTATAATGTAGCTCAGTAGTTACCTTTTCCTAACGTACAGAATCATGATAAGACTTTAAAATACAGGAATTGGCAAGTACAGCACTTGTAAAATCTTTGTAGGATGATATTATTTCAAACTCTAAGTCAAGTACATTAGTCTACATCCTGGTTTTAAAGCCATGCAAAACCAGAATTGGTCTCCCATTTCCTTCACTTTTTCCCAGAGCATGAAATTATTGTGAAATGTTGCATAAACCAGAGGGAAATTTTCCATCAAGTGCAGCATGGCTAAATATAGAGGTAACTCAAGTTTGTGCTGCACCAGAACCCACAGCTAAGGCCCTCAATCTCCGGCTAAAACTTAAAAAAAATTGAACAACACATAAGATGACAAGATGTATCTTGGTATGTAATTTCCATTCAATTTCCCTTTTTTGTAGTTTTGTGGTCACTATCAAAACATATGCAGGCAGTGAGTTTTCCAAACAGAAAACAGTTCATTTCTCTCTCTTGGGAGTTCATTCTTAAGGATCTCATAAATATAATAGTTAAATAAACAGAATGGTAAAATCTTTTCCTTTTTGAACAGTGGACAGAAAAATAAAAAGCTATATATGGTGATAATGGGCAATAAACTTTCTATTTCCAGAACCTTCCAACAGCCAAGAAAGAAGGTAAAGATCTATATTTTGTTAATGTGCCCCTTAGTAGACTGTATGCTTCCTTGTCTGAAAGAAACTGATAAACCATAGTTACTGAAACCATAGTTAGTTACTTTGTTGACTTGTACCTCATATCTACTATGGAAATTTGTAATTCTCTATGAACCTTGTGTACTGAGACCTAGTGCACACTGAAAATGTTATTGATCTTGATATCTTCTTATTTTCCATTCTTTTACTGTTATTGTTTCCATTGCTTGGCTACATTCCCTAGTATGCCTAGGAATGGGGCAGCTGTGATTTTGAGGTTTATTAATGAATCCATTTATGTCCTGATATTTGTGAAGCAAACAACCAATACAATTAGAAATCTCTCTTCATTTAGTTATCTGAATGTACTGTTCTAGCAACTATTATGCTGAAATAAACTTATGCCTCTGATAGTAGGATTTTGTATTATTTATTTTGGTTTTCAGTCTTTGATATGTAATGCCTCTTAAACATGTGGGTTTTTTTTCATATTTATATATACTATCTAAAACAAAATTCAACAGTAGGGACAAATTCATGAATAACACTCATTAACAACAATAATAAAAATTTACACATATCTTAATACTTGTATTGGCCTGAGGTGTGAAATTCTTTGTATTCATTATCTGGATTTCTACATTTTATGTGTGCAGATATACAAAAACCCCATTATTACGGATAATTACAATGCATATAGAAAATGTGTTTAAATGGACATTTCTATACTGTATCATATGAGAACTTTAACTCTTTTATGAGAACTTTCTAAAAAGAAAATCTGCTCTATAAAAAAATTCCAAGTACATAGTCTCTCTTTTTTTTTTTTGGTTCAGCAAGAAACCCATCTACATATGGTTGTATCAGACAATCAAAAATATTTCTATAAATACAATAACAATAAAAGGAAGACTAGGGAGACTCTTTACCTTTTATTGGATGCAGGGGGAAACATAATGACTAGGGACAATGAAAAGGATGAGGTACTTAATTCCTTCTTTGCCTCAGTCTTTAAAAACAAGACTAGATGTATGCTGTGTAGCCAGTCCCTCCAGATGGAAGACAAAGATAGAGAACAGAAGGAGTCCTCCATAACCCAAGAGGGAATAGTTAGTGACCTGCTGCACCACCTAGACATACACAAGTCTATGGGGCCAGATGGGTTACATCCAAGAGTGGGGAAGGAGATGGAAGATATGTTACCAAGCTTCTCTTCATGATTTATCAGCAGTCTGAGCAAATTGCAGGGGTCCCAGTGGACTGGAGATTAGCAAATGTGACACCTAGCCACAAGAAGGGTTCACATATAGACATAAAGGTTTTTCTCCAAATGTATTATTAATTTGAGTGGCTCAAGCCACTCTGTGGCTCAAGTCTATGCTTAAATGATTAAAAATGGATACTAGTGAATGATTCTGGTGGTCTAATGTGAGATGTCATTTCAGTTAGACTGTTGATATAACTTCAGATTTATGTATATATGATCACAGCAAGAAAAAAAAAATCCACATAATAAGGACTGTAACTCACTTGTTACCAACATTTTTCTGATAGGAGAAAACTAGTATGGAAAATCTGCTCATTTTGATCCTTTTATCCTTGTTGAAGATAGATAAAATATTTTAATTAGACTTCTCAGATTTTCTGGACCCAATGAAAATACATTTTAAAATATTTTTATGGTTATTTATGATAATTTAATGTCCAGAAAAAGATTTGCATTGTTTTATAGTGACATGCTATGCCTTGAACTGAAATTAATAATAAAACATAAAGAAATTCTGTGACTGTCTTTCCATCAGTATGTGAGAATAGAGTTGATGCTGATTTCTGCAGGAAAACAAAAATATCTTCTGTAAAAGATATCTGACTAAAACTTGAGAGAAGATGAAGCAATCTAAAAGCAAGAAATTTTAATGTCTTCATTAATTTTAGTCAGATTAATATTTTAACTTTTTTTTAATTAAAAAAAATCTTTTTATCTATATTTCCATATTTAAGAAGATAAGCAGGAAGTTAGATTTAGCCTTTTTATTTTGAAGAATGTGTCATCATACTTCAATGATAAAAACCAGCCATGCTACATTTCATGACCGTGGCTTTTTAGCAAACAAGGAACATATCAATGTTTGTACATCTGTGTATGTGTGCACTCATACATCTGTACAGAAAACAGAGAATGCAAACACGCATTGAACACTTTTAGAAATATTTATGCTTTTCTTTAATTATATTACAGCGATTTTGTGGGATTCTTACTCTGTGGGAGTCACCAAATCTTCACTTATCTGTTAGACATTGAAAGAAACTGTTGTTTTCTTTTGTCTTGAGCTTGATTTGTACAAGATGCAGGAATGAATTAGATAACAAATGCTTTTCCATATTACACTCTTACTGACTCAACCCATAGGTCTCAGGATATCATCCAAGACTTCAACAAATTTTGAGACTAAACTGAAGATCCAGTGCTAACTCTCACTTGAATTCAATAAATGATGAAAACGAAGGACACAAGGAATTTTATAATCATGTTCTGGTGGTAATTTTTATAGACAAATTTGAGCCAAAATTCTGAAATAAAGCTAACTTTATACTGAGATTCTGCATTTCCTTTAAATGTTAATAAAGGTTTCAGAAATTGCCTTTGTGAAAAAAAATATATTCAAGCTTATATCTATCCAGTGAAAGACAGTGATTTTTTATAGGTTGGCTGGTTGTTATTATTGTTGCTGTTGGTTTTCAGTTTGAAGTTCTTTCTATGCTTTTGCAAATACAGAGCACTTCTAAAGATTTCTGAGAGGTTGAGCTCAAGGGTACTGAGAAGTCCACAAGTAGTAAGATACTTCTATGAAAAGTGAGGCAGAGACATCTAAATTTCAGCTTTGAAATTGTTTAGATATCTATATCTCTATGGATACATTTCCTGTTTCACTCCCTATTTATCTCTAAGCTGGAGTTTGTTTCTGTTAAATTTACAGGTTTTTTATGAATGGATTATGGAAAATTTAAAAATGTATATATACTTGAAGAAATGAAGTGGGGTTGGAATAAATAGCTCTTTGAAATAGATTGTAAGTATCCATCAAAAAGAGTATAGTTAAATTATTTTTATTTCTTCCTTCTCTTTTTCTAGTGGAGAATTAGGTTTGATTTGCACTTAATTCAGATGAAACTGTTCATTAAATTTAACCATTATAACATTACAAAGCAGCTTCAAAAGACAGTCTTCTTTCATGTCTTTTGTAGCATTTAATCTCCATTTGAATTATATAAATAGTAAGCCAAACACCTAATCATTACTATATTTAGTGAGATGCTTACTTTTCTAGTAAAAAAGAAGGCACTCTTAATGTATTAACAGTAAAATATATAACTGTTAATCTACACTTATGGCTGATCCAGGTAGCTATTCTTTTCTCATTATTTTTATGTTGGTTTTGTTGGGTTTTTTTCCCCCTTTCCAACAGTTAATTGTATCAGCTTGTTCTGTAGTCTCTTTTATGAAATTATAGTTTGAGTTTTCAAAGACATGGTTAGTAGTTAAGCATCTAATTAACATCAAAAAAACAAAGGTAAGTATGTTCTTCATTGCTACCTTTCAGTGGTACCTTTAAATTTTGATTCTCCTCTCATGTGTGTTTTCTTCAGTAATCTTCCTGTTCATCAGAGCATCCAGAGCATAATACAGAAAAAAATAGAGAAAATAGAGCCTGGAAAATAGCTACTAAACAAAAATCCATTTTTGCAATGCTTACGCTCATTTTTATACTTATTTTAGTATTATTTATGTATTGCTTTTTTACTGGGTCTTTTAAGATAGATTTACCTCTTTATTAAGTATATTAATTAAAACAACAACAACAAAGTGTTGTTGTAACCTCCACTAAACCAACCCTCTCGGTTTGTTCTCATTTCCTTAGAAAAGAGCAAGAATTAATTC
>JAOEGS010008672.1:7551-20218 GCA_025447755.1 Corythornis vintsioides | reverse complement strand
TCTCCCCTGAGCCTCCTTCTCTCCAGGCTCAACCAGCCCAGATCCCTCAGCTGCTCCTCCCCACACTCCTGCTCCAGACCCCTAAGAACTGACTAAAGCACCCCTCAGAATCCACACCACTTCAGGGCAACTTGTTCCATTTGATCCAGAAAAAAGGACAGAAATGGAAATATTTGATTCTAGCCAGATTCCCCAATGTCCTTTTAAGACAAATTATCCCAAATTCCAGCTTGCAAGCTGAGGAGAATGACTCCCAGGTTGGCTGCTCTCCAGAAGCCAAATGCTCCAACCATCTTGCAGGAAGCAGCAAATTCCCCTGGCTGAGCTGCCAGGGCCACAACCCTCAAAAATCACAACCCAGGAACCCAAATCCAAACCCAAATCACTCCTCACATCATTCCACCCCCACCCAGGATGCAGCTCTGCTTGACCCTCCCCCACTTTCTCTTGCTGGAGGGTGGAACAAAAGCAGCAGTGCAGCAGAAACACCCAAATCCCAGGCAGAGAGCTGTCAGCAGATACCTGTTTCAAGCTTTTCTTCATCAGCAGATCTATCTTCTTCCTCAGAATGATTTGTGAGCTTCTCTGCCTCTTCAAGCACCACTGTCACTTCAGCAAATCCTTGGGATTTTACTATCATGGGAGTAGTTTTATCCTCCACATTGTTTGTGGGTTTTTCTGCCTCTTTAAGCACTGTTATCATCTCAGATCCTTGGGATTGTTCCTTCACAGGAAGAGTTTTTTCTTCTGCATTGCTTGCAGGCTTTTCTGCATCTTCAAGGACTGTTATTTCCTCATAGCCTCGAGATTTTACCTGCAGGTTTTTTGGGGGAGAGACCAGAGATGCATTTTCAGAAGTAGAAAAAAAAGAAGATGTGGTGGGCTGTGTTTTAACCCCATAATAAATTCATTATTCCTGTTTACACTGCAACCAGGTCAGGGGCTCCATGAAGCATCAGGATCCTCTGGAGTTTTAAAACACCAATAGGGATGGAGGGGGAGAAACCCCAACCCTGTTATTCCTCATGATGGATGTTAGCAGTTTATTTGGGCACTACAAAACAAACTTTACCTGTTGCTCGTGGTATCCTCTGAGAGCTTTTTTCACATTGGAAACCTTGGGAGGAAGGATGGGAAGAGTTTTGATTTCTGCTACAGTCAAAGAACTCAGGTCACCCACTGTCTTGATGTTCCTTGCTCGAATCAGCTGCCCCAGGCCTCTGGCACTGCATCAGGGGAGAAAGAAAAAGTGATTTATGGTGCTAGAATTCCCAGCCTTTCTGCCTGGCCTGGCAGAGCAGAGAGAGATCTTGGAGCAGCCATGATTTACACACACAGTGGAGAAGGGAAAACCCAAGTGCCAGGAAGCTCTACCCACAGAAACAGGCTTTTGTGCAGTCTGCCCTCTGGGAATTGCACTCCAGAGGCTGCTCAGAGGGGGTGAGGTGAAGGAAAAGGAGCTGAGGATGCCAGGAAAGGCCATGCTGAGCAGCTTCCAGTGCACACGGTGCCAAGGGGTCAGAATTCAGACTGGAAACCAAACTTGCTGAGTGCCCAGCTTTGGTACATTTGAAATATAATTATTTTTCCACCCAAAAATCATCTTTGGCTTCAATAGACAGAAAGCTCCACCTGCTCTGGCACAGGACAGAGGGAGCTCCCTGTGTTCCTGAGTGCCAGCTTTCCAGTCTGACACAAAAGGTGACTAGATTAAACCCAAACTAACCAAGCCTCTCCCCAACCAGACCAAATTCCCTTCTTTTAAGGAAGAATTTTGGGAAAAAGTGACTTTATTTTTGAAGGAAGAGATGTGTTATGCTGAGGGTGGTGAGAGTCTGGCCCAGGCTGCCCAGAGAGGTGGAGGCTGCCCCATCCCTGGTGTGGCTGGGGGAGCTGAGCACCCTGCTCTGGGTGGAGATGGCCCTGCTCCCTGCAGGGAGGTTGGACTGGATTGGCCCTGAAATGTCCCTTCCCACCCAAACCATTCAAGCCTAAGTAAAAAAATTTTTAGAGCAGAAAAGCTGACTTTGTGGGTTCACTAAGAATCCAGTTTCTCTTCAGATGCCACCTTCAAAAGCAAGAATCCCACTTACTGTATGTTTGATGTGATGTGAGGTAAGATGACCCCAATGGGTGTTTTGCAGCCAGCCAGGGCAGGATACACACCCCCCGTGGGGGAAGGCAGCACTTCCTTGGCCATTTCTGTAATCTTGAATGATAAGGGAAGATGATTAAATTAATTATCACCCCAGCTGAGGGAGGGGGCTGGGGAATAACAGGAGAGATACATGAACCAAAGCACTTCTTACTAAGCACTTCTTAGAGCTCTTCAATCTACAGTTATAAGATGCTGGGGATAGAAGACTTTTGGTTGGAGTGGTAATGTGCTGGAGAGAAAAAAAAAAAAAAGGAAAAAAAAAAACAGATTCCAGGAGTGCAGAATTCAGTTAATTGCACCTTTCTAGCTACTGAGAGCTGAGGGTATTTTTTAATTGATTAGAAATCAGCAGAATGAGTCAGTTACAACCTGTATTTCCTGCTGCTCTGCTCTGACAACTGTCAGGGAGTAACTAGGAATGCACATGAGCAGCACTGATGAATGGGAAATGAATGACACAGAAAAATCCAGGACAGAATTTACCTTGCTGGAAGTGTTATAGAGGATCCTAAGGCTTCTGGAAGATGGGGAGGAGTGGGATCTGATGACTGGGCTCCTCCTGTCAATGTCATCAGCCAGCTCTTCCTGGTAAATGGGGTCTGCAAAGGAGACACGACGGATCTGGGGGGGGGGTTTGGAGAGAAGTCCTTGTTAAAATACAAACTCAGACTGCCAGGCTGAGCAAACAAAGCTGCTCAGGCTGAAATCAAGTCATTAAAGGGCTGGAGTGACCCTGAATCTCTTTGGTTTTTGAGATAAGTCATTAAAATATGAACCCAAACTGCCAGTCTGAGGAGACAAAACAGTTCAGTCTGATAAAGTCACTCAAGGTCTTGAGCACCCCAGATGGTGTTTCATCCAAGATGGAAACTGTGGTTTATTTATTCCTCAAGGAAACTTCAAATGCATTTTGTGACCAGCTGCTCAAAAGCCCACTGGATAAACCCCCAAAGCCAAGTGGTGTCACAGGGCAAGTGGTTCATGTGGTGCTCAGTGTCAACAATCCAACCACACACCCTGACAACACCCATAGGTTCCAAAAGAGAAACCTCTGAGGCTTCATCTTCAGAGGAAGATCATTAATAATAATTAAAAATCCAGCTAATAACTGAAGAAGTTTGGCCCTTGTTATGTCACAGGGGTGAACCTGGGGCTGTGTCTCCCATCCCAAATCACAGTACCTTGTTACCAGGAGACAGGGAATCATCCTCTGGAGTTCTTTTGGCTCCTCTCTTTAAGATGCCAGTGGAAGGAGAAGCTGAAGGAGACCAGACACAACGTCCCTGCACACCACTGGGGCTCCCACTACCTGAGCTGGCACCTGCTGGTCTCTCAGGTGAGTCCACACTGGGAATACTTGGGGTATCTTTGGCTAAGGCCACGTTTTCAGGTGCAGGTGTTTCAACTTTCTCCAACTCCTTGATCCTGTCACTCTGCAGGATGTCAGTGTCCCAGTCAGAGCTCTCACCCTGATCCCAGTCACTTTCTGACTCATTCATCTGGTCTTCCTGAGTTCTGACAGCAGCCTGTTCCTTAGGGATCTCCTGCAGCTGGTCGTTCTGACCACCTCCTTCCACCTTTATAATGACCAGTTCTTCATTCCAGTTCTCTGCAGCCAGAGCACTGTTCCCAGCTTCAAGGGAGTAACTTTCAGACAGGCACTGCTCAGGATGGGGTTTCTGATCAGCAGCTTCTTCCATCTCTGCTGTGGAGTCAAGAAACTCACCTGCAACACACCCTGGTATCTCCAGAGCCTCCCCCATGGCAGTGTTACCACCTTGCAGGGCATCTCCAGATGATCCCTCTCCTCCCAAGCTGGGTCCCATCAGAGGGTGCACTGGAGTGCTCATTGCACAGGGTGCTATGGACAAGCTCTCCTCCAGATGGGAGTTTCCAGCCTCATTGGGTGTACTTACAGCCAGCTGAACTGGGGTGATGGGCTTCCCTTCACTAACATTGTTATTTTGCAGGCTGATGAGCAGTGTCCCCTCCTGCTTGGGCTTTTTAAGAGGGCAGTTGCAGTTATTCAGCCTTTTCAACCTTTTGCCTCTTCTGTGCTGACACTCAGAGGGATCTTCATCACCACTCGAGGCATTTGCTCCTTCTTGCCCAGCTGAACAGTGTTCATGTGTTTGCTTCTCAGGGGCTCCTGCTGCATTCAAGCCCTGCTCAGGCACACGTGGCTGGAAGGTCTCTGGTGATGCACCACTCTCCATCTGCTCCACACTCACACCAGTTGAGGTTTGGAAGCTGGCAGGTCCCACAGCTTTGCCAGCAGCTGGAGGAACTCTAAGACTTTTCAGGTCAAAAGGTACAAGTGTGAGTTCAGCTTGCCTGCTGACTTCACAGCTCTGTTCACCTTGATTTGCTCTCACCAGGATCTTCATTTCATTTCCTTGGAAAGAGGCCTCACGGCTACAACTTTCTGGCTGCAGATCTTTCAGTTTTTCTTCCAGGGAATCTGTTTTGTTTTTCACTTTGGCAGATCTTTTCCTCCTTGTCCCTTCTTCCTTGGTCTCGGAGCTATCAGCCTCTGAATTTTCTATGCTGGAAAGCAACCCTTGGGAAGATCTTCTTGTGTGGTACCGTGGTCGTTCCAACTTCTGACCTGCTGCACTCAAGCTCCACTCTTGACCTTCTGTGTCAGCAGCTTTCAAGGGATCTTCTGTCCTCCTGGCACTTGAAGCAGGAGACTCCTTGTAGCTTGAGTCCTCTGCTGCTGCTCTCTCAGCTAAACTGCCTTCCATTTTATTGCTATTTTCCATCGTTCTCCCAGAAACCCCTTTCTGCTTTTGGGCTGCATCATCTTTACTCTGCTGCACCTTCTTCTGCCCAGGCTTTTCATCTTCTTTATGCCTGTCTCTCTTTTGGTGGCCATCTTCCAGCTCCTGGCTACCTGCTGTGCCTTCTGCAGGCTCCGACCGGCGCCTCAGAGAACGTCTCACTGTCTTCTGAGGGGGACCCCCAGCTGGGACCTGGCTGTCATCACCCACTGCCTGCTCAGATGACACAGTTGTGTCTGGGGGGGTATTTTCTTTGGAATCCATGTCTACCAGGCTCCTTTCCATTTCTGTTATTGAATCTTCTGCTTTTTTAATGTCCACCTCTGTCGAGTGGAGAGTTTGTGAGTGAGCAAACAGAATCTGCTCCACCTCTTCTACTGCAGAAGGCAGCTTAGGACTGTTCTCCACACTGCTGGAAGCAAGAGACTCTTGTTCTGACCTCAAGGACATGACCTGTTTATATCCTTGGTGCTCCAATTTACTCTGCCTGCGAGTCATCCTCCGTACGGACGTCACTATCTGCTCAGACTCCAGTTTCGAAGGCTTATTTTCTTCTCCAGAGCTTCCCAGTTTCCCACCAGCCTTGCAGGCATTCCTGCTCTCCTGTTTACTTCCACACACGTCTGAGAAGCTGTTTAAGGCTGATGGGCTGAAGGGTCTGTTCTCTGAACACTCAAACTTCTCCAGGGTGATGAAGGACTGCCGGCGGCTGGCGGGCTGCGGCGTCCCGGAGATGATGTCGCTGGAGCTGCTGCTGACATTGGAGGTGTTTTCATTCCCTCCAGAGGCTTCTCTGGGAGCTGTTTCCACAGGGTTTTCTTCTAAACCCTCTCCAGATGGTGACTCCTCCAGAACTGGTCCAGCTGGACCCCCTTTGGAGTCCTCCTCACTCCTGGAAGTTGGGCTTTCCTCTACGCAGGCGGTGCTGTCGGGGGGATCTGAGCTGCACTGCTCTGGGGTTCCATCTGGTTTGTTGGTGCATCCTTTGTTCTCCACATTTTCTTCCTGGCCCAAAAAAACCAGCAGTTTTGCTATCAATGTGTGTTTAAAAACCCCCAACTCTGTTGGAATCACAGAATCCTAGCAATGTGTGGGTTGGAAGGGAGCTCCACCTGCATCCCAGCCAGAGTTCTGCCATTAATCACCAGAGCTACTCATATGAAGATGTCACTGGTGTGATTATAAATCCAATTATCTTAATTACTGTTAGAGAATGAGAAATTACCTGTGGTTTGCCTTGAGTGTCTTCATTTGCCTTTTCTATTAAAGATGATTTGTCTCTAAAACAGAAAGTACTTCAATTAGAAGAGCTGCAGGAAGAGGAGGGGACACACTACACCTTTACTATACAGACTGCCCACTTCTACTTACAAACAATCTTCCTGGCTCTGAGTATCCTGAGAAAAGAGGATATTATCTTGTGAGGCATCCAGATTGTTGTACATGGCAGGGATATCATCTCTGAAACAGAAACAGGTGGGCTTTTTACTACAAGAAAGACAGGGCAGTGGAACACATGAAATCACAGGAGGGGTAGGGCTGAACTGCCAGACTTGAGACCACCCAACCTGCAGCATCATGATTTATCACCTTGAGATTATTCTCAGCTGGATTAAATCTTTTCATTTCAAGTATTTTAAGGCCAAAAGAAGTGCTGATTGGGATCTCCCTTTTTCCACTGAGATATAGTGACACCAATCTGACTACTCAGTGTAGTGACACTTCACATTAAAAGAGAATAAATGACAAACCTCTTTGACCTAAGCACTTCTTTTTGATGTTCTGTCAATATTCTTGCTTTTGTTTCTGGAGGAATAAACACAAAATCAACAGATTTCTCCTCCTCCAGAAGTATCTCACTTCTACTCTTTGAAGCTGGAAAGTCTAGTTTCATCTACAGGAAGGAAAAAAAGAAACTTGGATGAGAAACAAGAAGTGTTTTCACAGGTCAGGCACAGCCACCCTAAATACACCAGCTCCCAGGAAGCCAGAGTTGCTCCAGAACACACCACCCTGGTGTCAGTGCCAGGTGGGATGAGGCAGCACAAACCAAGATCCACCTCAACACCTGAGCCTCCTCCTCACAAGCTGCAGCCAGACCAAGGTGTGCATTTTGTACCTGGCTGCCCAACTCTTTCCATCCATCAAACAGCCTTCCATGATCCCTCCTTAAAGCTCAGCAATCTGTAAACTCAACAGGGAATTTTAGCAGGAAAATTGCATTCTGGGGTGCTCTACATTCGAAGTTGGAAAGAAAAAAAGTTAATTTGGCATCATGAAATTGATTCATTTTTTACTGAGACACTGGATGTTTTACTGGAGAGTAGAGAATGGATTTGATTCTCTCTCAACAACCTATGAACACCTTCCTTACCTTTGCAGATGGTCCTTGCACATTATTTGGCTTGTCTTTGACTTCATTTAGCAGCTCACTCTTCTGTGCCAGCACAGTGTCTGGTTTCTGAGCCAACTTTACAACCATTCCACTTATCTTCACATCCAGCTGGGAATTTTCCATCTACTCAAATGAAAGTAAAATCATAGAATCATAGGAATGTCTGAGTTGAGGGATCTCTCGAGCTCATCCAGCCCAACCCCTGCTGAGAGCAGGGACATCTGCACCTAGAGCAGGGTGCTCAGAGCCTCCTCAAGCTCCTCCTGGGATGTCTCCAGGGATGGGGCTTCCACCACCTCCCTGGGGAGCCTGTTCCAGTGTCACCACTCTGGTGGGAAAGAGCTGAATACACTGAATGCATCACAGGAAGAAACTCCCAAGCTCAGAAACCATCCCAAGATGTATTTTCTACATCAAAACTGTCCCACACTCCCATTTTCCTCTGAGTTATATATATGACAAAAAGTTCTTTCAAAGAATCTGATAAAACCCAAGATTTAAGATACATGAGCTGGTTCTTAACAGCTTTTTGACAGTGCTTTCCCAGCAGAGTTCATCATTAACATGAAGCAAGCACAGGCCAATCAAGATCAGAACAGGCCTTGCTCAACAATTCCCTATCAAGTTCTACCCAGGGAAGCACCCACTGGGGCCAACCAACTATTTACCATATCAGAGAAGGGGCTGCTGCAGTCTTCAACCACCTCAATGCTTTCAAACCCAGGCAGCAGGAGTGGAATCCTCTTTTTGGCTTGGCTTAGCACAGACCTGCTCAAGAGAAGCAGAAACTGGAGCTTCCAGAGTGGAGGGGGAAGATACACAAGAAAACCAGCTGATTCCATAGGAAAAGCAGAACACCACCAATGTGTTTGTACATAACTTGACAGCTCCTCTTTAAAAATACAGATTATTAATGGTTATTATTGCTGCTATCTTACTTTAAGTCTTCAGGGTAGGTTAGTGCTGTGGTCTTAGCAAAGGTTGCATTCCAGAAGTGGGCACACTGGTTACGGGTCTGTTTGCTCTTGTGTTGGAACATGATGCAGAGCAGGGGACAAAGCTGCTCCAGCAGCTCCTGGTCATACAAGCCAGTGCAGTGAGCCTCCAAGCTCAGGATAATCTCAGCCAGGAGCTTTTCAAGCTGAGGAAGAGAAGCAGCAGGGTTATTATTTCCATGAAATATTGCATGTGCTGTTTGAGACCCCATAGGATAGCATGGCTTGAATTTAAACACCACAGGAAAAAAAAAAAATCTAAGAGCTGTGCTTAGTGGTCCTCCCCTCAGCTAATTTAGTAAAAAATAAATAATTTTCAAATTAAATCTCTTCCTGTATTACTTTATTACTTTTTTCTTAAATACATGTAGTAAAAGATCAATATTTTTCAAATTAAATCTCTACCTTCATTACATTTTTATTATTTTTTTTTAAATACAGGATGAATACCAACACATTTTTCCCAGTCCACAGCTATTTCTCTAGCAACTTTACCTTGTTGTTAAGATTGCTGTACACTTCAGGAGCCTCAGCAAGCCTGCCAAAACAAACAAAAAAAAGCAATTCAGTTTTGCTGTCTCCTTTATCCCAGGCATAAGAATTAAATACATGATGCACTCAAGCACTAGTAGTAGGCAACCTGAGGAAATCCTGTTGGGAAATTACCTCCTGTTGGGCAATTTAAACATTTCCTGATGTAAAGAGCTTCAAGTAAGCCCATTCTCTAACTCCACACTCATCCTGACATGATAACTTTATTAAACTAATGGAAAAATCAGTAGGAATTAGTATAAAGTATAAGGTTTTCTGATCAATTGATTTTTAATTGATTTTCCTGGTGTTGCTCTTAATCCTCCCCCACCAAGATTTCTCAAACCCCACAAAACAGTGGGGGGTGGGAGGGAGCTCTGGAGAGCAGAGTCCAACCCCCTGCCAGAGCAGGGGCAGCTCAAGTGGGGCTGGAAAGTCTCCAGAGGAGACTCCACAACCTCCCTGGGGTCTCTTGACTCTGGAGACACAACATTTTTCAACCCCAAGCTTTTAGAAGCTCTGTAGGTTTCCTTTTCATGTGTGATCAGGTAGAGAGACTTGGCAGGAGTTGAAAGTTGGGGGTGTTTAGTGGCAGAGCTCTGCAAACCCCCCTGAGCTTTAAACCCACTGCTAGACCACACAAAATGTCACCAGCAAAACACTGAATCCAGTTTTCTAACCAACTCTTGAAATACTCACATTGTTTTCTCATAAAACACTGCCAGGGGCTTTGCAAAAATGCCCAACATGCTCCCAATCACTGAGGGCAAGGACACGTGGCTGATGATGTTGTGAAGAGTTGTGATCATTGAAGCACCAACAGAGGCCAAGGTTTCTGAGCAGCTTTCTTTGGAGCTCAATGCATGGAAAGAATTGAACACCATCACCAGGAGTTTCAAGAGAGAGGCAAGCTTTCCAAGGGGCTCCTTTTTCTTCTTTGACCAATCTGAAGGTGTCTGTGGTGCTAACAAACAGAAAAACCACCCAAACCAGTGTTAATTTAGCTGGCTAACCAGCATGAGTTGTGACAAAACACACTGGAACTTTGCATGAGAAATAGAATTTGGATTCCCAAACCTCATTGACATACAGTGAGTTTGAAAGCAGACCTAAAAGAAAACATTCCTTTTTTTTTTCCAATGTATAATTTTATCATGGATAGGATTCCTGTTCCTCCTCTTTATAGTTTAAACACCCACTTGCAACTGCTCTACAGATACCAGCTGAAAGGCTTCAAATTCTGGAATGGCTGAGGAGGAAGGAAAAGGAAAGATCAAGTTTTATTACTTTATTTATATAAAAAGTGAAGATTTCATCATGTTTTTCCTCCTCAGCATTTTTTTCTTTCAGCAGCCCAACACAATATCTTACTCCTTTAGCAAATGCATATGGGGTAGAGGAATTGTAAATACTTCCAAGTTTTCTGCTGAATTCTGTTGTTTTGTAATTCATTTCTTCAGTTTTAGTAGCTGCAAATGGGAGTTGGAAACAAAACAAAGAACATTTTACATCCAAAGGTTTTTGTTAACCCTGTTCTCAACTATTTCACACACAGCAGCACCTTTAAGATGCTAATAGTTGATCACTGGGTTTAGGCAGGAATAATATAATTAGACTGGATAATGATCAAGAATTATGATGTTGGAATAAAGCAAAAGCAGCAGAGTTCACCTGCAAAAAAATCCTACAGTCAGCACTTCTACATCTACAATTCCCATCTTCAACCAGCTCTGGAAGACAGACACAGAATCCCCCAATATTCAACTATTTGCTTACATCTCTTTTTTGGCTGGTATTTAGTCCCATATGGTGCAAAGTTGATGCAGTCAGTCACAACTGATAGAACATGGGTGAGACCATCCAACATTGAAAACATCTAAGGAGGAAACAGAAATCATCAGCAAAGCCCCAAAGAGCAACAGTGATTAAAAAAAAAATACACATATTTGCCAATCAATGCAAATCAGCTATGAAATTAAAGGATGTCATCTGTAGGGCATACAGAGATGGGTCAAAGTGGATTTTTCTTTTTTTTTTTTTATCCCCAAACCATCATAAATTCTTCTAAGTTTAAAAAACCAACTTGGTTTTAAAAGTATCTCTGGCATTGTGGGCCAAATAAAACATTTTGCTTCAATACAACTCCCATACTGAAGCTCTACATTGGTTTGGCTTAATAATTAAGTTTTGAAGGCTGGAATTTATCATCAGGCTGCAGAAGCACCTGGAGGGTTACAAATGCTGCAATCCTCCATATTCCAGGTGTTCAAATTCCATTTTTCTTTTCTCATGTTTCTTATTTGTTCCTTTGACAGTATTTTTGCCAGAAGACCTTTGAAACATGAAGGATTTTACCTTCCCAAGCCAACACTCACCAACACCTACAAACTTTCTCTGTGTGACATCAGCTTGCAAACAGGCAGGATAGACAATGTAAAGACTTTATCTTTCAAAAGCTTTCTTCTAAAGCTTTATGAAAGAAAGAAGGCTTTACATTTTAGTGTAGAAGGCTGGCAGTAGCAGGAATATTGCAAGCTCTGAATGTTAAACTGCTACTCTGCCTTCCTCCCTAATCAAAATGCCTGGTTTTGTGCTGTTTGTTCACTAAACCTGAAGTTACTTTACATATAAAACCACATTTCAACTGGACAAATCATATTTACTTTGCAGATGACATTCATTAAGCTATTAATTACTCAAAAAGACAAGTCTAGGAGTGCTTAACTGCTTCATTAATATTTAAGCATTACATTTTTACTCTCTTCTTTCAATCCATTTCTAGATCAACTCAAAATGAATTTCATCAACCAAAACACTGCTATTGAAAGCACTAGATTCAATTTTACAGCAGGTTCTTGCATTTAATTTCAAAAGACAACTGCTAGATTATTTCTATAGTTCAATATCACTGGTTTATACTCACTACTGGAGTTTCACCTTCTAGCCCAGCTAATATTTTGGCACAAAGCTCTTCACAGCAAAGGTTTTCTTCTGCTGTTGCAACTAAAGCAGCGCAGCGAGCAAACGCCCTGTACAGGTCTGACCAAGTCTTTAGCAAGGATTTCATAGTTGGCTTGAACAGAAAGAGAAAGTTGAGACAGATCAATGGCTGTGCATGGAGATTAAAAGAAAAATCAACTTGCTTTTGAGTTTTCTTCTGTTAAAACCCAAGTAATTGGACAAAGCCAACCCCTGAGCACGATCCAATGTATGTACAGGTACAGAGATTATAAACCCCATGGGTCTATTATTGGTCTGTCTTGATTGTTAAACAAACACCAGCACCAAGAAGCTTTACATCCATGATCAACACTGTGCATTCCCCTGTTACCTGGGGGAATTCCTTGGCAGGGAAGATGTGAGCCACTGGCAGCAGCAGGGCACTGTAGGCAGCACTGAAGTTGTGTTCCAACGCGTCGCCCTGATTCACCTCGTTAGTCTGCAAGGAGAAAATCAGCCCCCTCATTAACAAAACTTCCCCTCATTAACAAAACTCCAACATTCACATGCCAAAGAAGACTGTCCTAAATTCATTTATTTGGTAGGGAAGATCTGTGCAAGCTCATGTGGCACTAGAAGTTTGAAACTGGCTGTTTTCAGTTCTTTCAATGCAATCCTACTACTAATAGAGATCAAACCCACTGTTGATGGGATCTGCTTCATCCTGGAGATTCCAATCAAGGGCCAATGAATCCTTTTGGTTGGACAAGACCTTTCAGATCATCAACCCAACCACCCCCCAGCACTGCCAGGGCACCACTGCCCCATGGCCCTCAGCACCACAGCTCCATGGGGGGCTTGGAAA
>JAOEGS010008670.1:51340-66415 GCA_025447755.1 Corythornis vintsioides | reverse complement strand
GTCCCTGCTCCCTGCAGGGGGGCTGCACTAGATGCCCTTTGGAGCTCCCTTCCAGCCCTAACCATTCTCTGATTCTAGTTATCTCTCTATTTGCATAGACTGGCAATTTCAAAGAAAAAAAAAACCTCATAAAGATGAGGTTAGTCTTTTTTTGGCATGAGGCTGGCATCTGCCATGGGAAATTAATCCATGCTAAGCTGCAATAAGCTGAGCTGCTGAGTTTGTATTCGTGTCACTGAGACCACTTATACTCACTGCTGGTCTATAAACTTTTATTAGTCGACTTGACAGTGGGTGACATCTTGATGAAAAGAACAGCCTATGGATCACAATCCATTCAATCATTATTTATTAAAATTATATTAAATGAGCTATTTTTTCCTAAGACCGTGTACTGAAGTATTTTAGGGAGATGAATAAAGTCATAGTTCAGGGATTTTCTTTCTTTTTTTCTTTCCTTTTTTTTTCTTTTTTTTTTTTTGAGAAGGGGATTATAAGGTCCCAGGGCACTTTGTCATTGAAATAACCACATATGTCAGCTAAATTGGCAGAGCTATTATACTTAGTTTGTAGAAAAAGTTCCTCGGATGTTGGGGTCTTGGACACCTCCCAAAAGATTTGCTCTTTGGCCAGATGAAGCAAAATAAAATTAGAGGGAAAAGTAGTTCACAGGCACATTTCCATTTTTTTCTGACTATCACACAGTCCAAAATGTTGATGAGAAAAGGCTCATGAGGGGTGACTTGACAGGAATCACATTTTAATTTCCTTCGTAAGGTTTTGCAAGCTTTTTTCTCTCTCTCTCCAGTGGCCACCTTGCTGTTGTTGCCTTTTGGGGGCCCATATGATCCTCCTTATGAGGAAAAGGTATCTCAAGGCATTTCCTTTTTTCTTTTGCAAGATGCAGTCAGTGTATCCCATTAATTTTTAAATATCTGTTTAACTGGCTTTTAACTTTGCAGACTCCTGTCATGCCATAAACCCCCCTGATGAATGACAGGGCCCTGCGAGGTTTGGCTGGGGTGTAATGTGAGCTCCCAGGGCTGGAAACAATAAAACACAATTTTCTGAGAAATAGGGTTTTGCAAAGGCTGTGCTAGCCCTGACTTTACCACACATTTTCATTTTGTTAGCTCCAGTTTAGCAAGCTAGGGCTGGATTTTGTTACATTTTCTCTCAGTATGAGCCCCCTGTTCTCAAAGGTGAGAAAGGATTGTCTGGGTAGCTCACCTGGGAGAAGAGCTGATGAGTGCCATGCTGGGGACTTGCTCTGCATATATGGCAGCCAGTGCATGGGTTGCATGACAACATGGCCAAGGTTCATACTGAAGTAGTTCAGAGGAGAGAAAAAAATCAGATTAATCAGAAAGCAGCTTTTCCCCTCCCACACTGAACTTCTTTGAAGCTGCCCCGTGCTGAAAATCTTCTCTCTTTCCATCTATCTATATGTTTTGCAGAGGGCTGTGTGTTGAAAAGGACAAAGAAAGAAACATTAGAGTTTACCTTCCAGCTATCATTTTCACATGCTTTTTAGGTAAACCTGACCAGATCTGACTCCTTTCTGCAGAATATGCTCCTCAACATCCAGGCAAAGACAACAATAAATACTTTCCCCCTCTCAGGCTGCCTGCAAGTAATCTGATCAGATCTGAAACATTTGAATTCATCATGAACTGGTCCATTCAGACAAAAGTGACACGAAGCAACTGCAACACAAAGCCTCCAACTTTGTGGAGCACCCTGCCAGCTGTGACAGCCTGGTCTCCCAGCTGCACCATCAACTGCAGACACTGACCTTCCACCAGGATGCCAGAGACACGTGCACTCAGGTCTGCTCCTTCCTACAACCTGTGGGTGGTTGTAGAGCTGCAGTCCCTCACATCTTGCCAGAGGAAATGTCCTGGTCCCAAAAGAGACAGGGGAGCAAGGCAAAGAAATGGTGGAAGAAAGCAAGTCTTGGCTTCATTACTGAAGTAACAGAGGCTAAGAGATGTGCCCAAAGCTAGAAAGAAACTCAGGCAGAGAATACAGGTAGGAGGTGAAAACACATCTCCTGATTGCAAGGCCATCTTCTGCTCCTGAGGGCACACAAGGACTGAGAAGATCCTCATGCAGCCCAAAGGCTCCCCAATCCAGAATTCACTGCCCCTTGTGTTCTGTGTTGCACTGGAGGAGGCAGGAGTGAGAAAAGTGGGCATCAGTGTGCTAATCCTTCTGGGAAGAGCTTCAGTAGCAGCTGTTGTTCAGAGGTCTCAACAGAGCTGGCTGTTTCTCTGCCCTGGCCAAGCACTGCTACAGGACTGCTGAGAGGATGGAACAAACCTTTCCCAACTTCCCTGAAGTTTTTTACAGTCTTTTTTGGTCTTTGCCCTCCAGGATTTTAAGATAGGAATGGGAGAGGACTTTTCTCAGGAGGCAAAATCCTGTGCCCTCCCACTGCTGACCTCAGGACATGGTTATCTGTAAATCAGCCCTAGAGCAAAATCCCTAAGGTGTGGGGAATATGATAGGATGTCACCTCCCTATAGCACCTTGCAGCAGCCCATGGTGGTGTCATTCCTGAGGAGCAGCAATGCAGATGCCCTTACAGTGACAGCATAGGAGACTGCATTTGGGTTTTGAATAAATGATTGATAGGGTAAAGGCAGCTGGGGGAACAGGTCAAACACAGCTAAGGGGAAAAGTAGACCCAGTTGTCTTCCTGTTAGATCACTTGCTAATAGAGTGGTGTTTAGCAATAGCTGGTGTGCTGTAAGGCCTAAGGTTATCAGCAGTGACTGCAGGGAGCTCGTTAGAATTCCTCCTGCATCTGTGACTGTAATCCAGCAATTTAGACAAAAAACATGTACTCTGCATAGGTGCTTGACACAGACTATTACCATTATTAATACAGTAACAGTCATAATAAATCACATATTGAGTGTGTTTGTTATTCCTAGGAAAACTTAATTATCATCTCTAAGCTGGCAGCATTTGATTTACTTTTTGCTATCACTGAAATTGTCTAATCAGTTCCCAAGTTAGAACTCCTGTGAGGTCTCTGCCTTGTTGGGGGTAGGGGACATGGAGTTCCAGCTGCAGCCATTGCTCTTGCAAAGATAGCTTTCCCTGGAGAATGCTCATTTTTCAACATAAAAAAATGAAAAACGAGTGAAATTCCCCTAAAAGAAGGGGGGAATGCTTGGCAGACGCCTCTCAGGGAGCCTCCCCTCGCATTGCTGAGCTGGCTTTGGTAGAAGGAGCTCTCTAGTGTCCTGTTGCAATACTGCAGCTCAGGAAGATGGCTGTGAGCACACAACTCATCAAGCAGACACGCAAACGGAAAGCCTAGTTCTCCCCTTCTAGGTGCTCAGTGCTCATGTGCAAAGTGCTGCTTAAACAACAGCATCACCCAAACCAAAATACTCACACAAGTTTCACAGCACAAAGGCCTGTTCATCCCCATCTTCCTCCATCTGGTCCTTAAAAGCACTTCTGCACTGATGAAGTGTCTCCTGCTTGGTCTGTAGAGCCAGGCTGTGTGTGCACATCTGCCAACATCCAGGCCATGGGAAAAAAATCGGTTTAAAATCAAACTGTTCTCCTCTCCAGAGACAGTAAAGTGCCTGTCAGTTGGGGCTCTCAGGTCACCAGCACATGCTGGTTTCAGGGAATGTATTTGGTATAAGCAAATGCCCAATTGCAACTGATTTTTAATGCATGTGTCTGATTAAGTGAAATTGGCTTGTGCCAGACAGAACAGGCCCATGGACACTAATCCTAGAAAGCAAATCACAGAAAGCTGCACATGGGTAGTAGTGTACAAAGGCATATACCCCCTCTGTCTTTCTAAACCAAAGACCTTAACATTTTAATGAGCAGTTATTCAGTTTTTACACAGGTTTGTATGAGTGCTAGAATAACAATATTTTTTCTCTACACTGCTTTTAATGCATGCATTTTGATTTTTCAACACTTGATGAGCTCACTGATGTTGATAAAAATGAATTTTAAAAATCTCTTTGGTTATCACTGGATTTCACAGATGGAGAATAATGACAAATTGACAAATGGAGATTATCTGCAAATATTATGAGAGACATTGGAAGCTCCTATAAAATACACCATCATTTTTAATAGCATTTTGCAATTACTGTACCTCCCTTGTGGATAACTGTGGTTTAATATTGCAAGTATAAAAAACAATGCTGTGGTTGAAGCTTTGCCTCTGAAAAGCACCATCTTGTGCTTCCTATGCTCTGCTTCCCACAGAAAGGTTTATTCTAGAGTAGAAAATATTCAGATGTAGCAATGAAGTGTGTTTCAAAGGCAAGAAGTCCCAGGAAGGGCTAAGTTGCTCACCTTTAATTGCTGCAGTGGATTTCCTGCCAGTCACTGAGAGCCAGAGGCTTAAACCTTTAGATGGGTTTGCAGCAGGTTTTTCTTCTCTGTTATTGACCTTCATTTTCTGAGCTCACCTTACAGAGAAGCCACAGCTTTAGTACACAAAAAACAATTTCAAGAATATAAGCCACAAAGAGTCCTGCCAGAGTCAGGTCAGTCATGACAATAATAGTTTTTCCCCCTCACTCAGAATTTGATCTCAGAATTAAGGTAATTCTTCTTAAATGCAAAACTTGCCAGTACATCATTATGTCTCAGCACCCTGTGGAATATCTAAGCAGCCCATTTTCCCTTTATTTCTGCAAAACTGCAGACAGTGACTTTACCATTCTCATATCTTTTTTTTTTCTCCAAAAAAACCCCAACCTGATAATATTTTTCAGAGCAGAAAGCTAAAGCAGAGTGTTTCTTGCTTCCTCAAAAAAAACTCTTTGTAAAAAACGTCCTCTGATTCTTAATCTCATAAATGTGGATGCTTTTTCATTGAGCTTTGAGGTAGAAGGGACTGTTAAGATCTTATTTTCTGAGCTCCTGTATAATACAGGGTGGAGAATTTCAGCAAACCCCATGAATAATATCAGTTTTATTTGCAGTGTTGGATTCTTGTTGATGCACAGAGCCCTTGCTGCCCCCCAGCTGAGCCTTAAAGAATAGAGTAGTTCCTCCAGTACCACCACAATTTGTCAGGTAGAAGCTGGTATCATCTGTTAGATGATTTGCAAATGGAGAAGAATGTTGTTGTTCCATTAATATTTTTCAATCCAGGAAGGTTGGTATTTAGTTAATGCATAGTTTAAGACTCTGAGGTAGCCACAGCATCTACCTGAGATCACTGAATGAAAATTCAGTGGAAACTCCAAGGAGCCAAATCAGAATTTTTGGAGTGCCAGTGACTGTCTTCATTTGGTTGGTGTGAAGGGCCCTCTGAAAAAATAAATACATTACTTGGAGTAGAGAAATAATGAAAAGTGTCCATCTTGCTCTCAGCTCAGCTGTGGGATTTTGTTCTCAGGGGGATGCAATATTTACTTCTCTGGTGGCTATCTAATGAAGGAAAAGATGTGGTAATCACTTCTGCCACAGCTGAACCTGGCAAAAGCCAAATTATTTGTCATCCCACAGGTGCTAATAAGTCAACAGCCAGAGGTATCAGCTCTAGAAATTCAGCAGTGATGCTGCCCCTCAACTCACCAGGGCTACTGGAGGCACACAGTGTGTGGTAAAGTCTCCAGGGTCAGCCCTGCTGCTGAGACAGAGCTGCTCTGCAAAGCCTTGCAAGGTGTCTCTTGCCCTAACACTTCTCATGGCTTCTACTCCCAGAGTGGCAAACGTTTACAGATCCATCCTGCCCTAAGTGACAGTGATAGTTCTGAGGCAGGATTGAAGCTCCTCTGAGACTCTCACCCCAATACAGTTATGCTAAATGCCCCCCATGCACATAACACATCAGAAACATCAGCAAATCCTAAAACAAGTGCAGATGCCTTATAATTTAGACTAACTAGGAAGCCACTTCACAGAGCAAGAAAAATATGCATTTGTCAGTACCAGGAAAAGCAGTGCACAGGTTAAAAAACTTGACTGGTTTAAAATCAGATTATACATAAAGACAATCCAACTAGCTGGTTGAACAGTTCTCAGAAGTTTTTTGGAGGTTTTCCCTTCTCAATGTGTTAGACACAACAGCACAAACTTAAAAGCTTCTACCCATCACCTTGCAAGCTGGTTAGATTTTCCTGTGCTCTCATTTGGATTTGCTTGGGTGAGTGTGGGCATCATGTCTGAATCCTCGTGGTCCTCAGCAGACCTCCCTAGACTGGGTGGTGGTGGCAGGGTAGATTTCCTATTGTAGGATGGTAGGAGATACCAAAAGGCAAAGGTCTGCCCTTATTGCCAGTGTTGGTGTTGACAGTGAGTCACCCAGCTGCCTCTTCTGAAAATTAGTCTCTCTCCAGACCCAGTGAATATTGATGAACTTCCCAGCATCAAAAGAAGCAAAGGCAAGACAGCTGTTTGAGGGGACAAACACTTCAGTTCTGGACTGAAAATAAAAAATAAAGAAACAGACAGGAGAGTGGTTATGATGAACCAAGACAGTCTTCTCTCTTTTTTTGTCAAATGTGATTTACAGACACATTTCCATTCACCCCACTCACCCTGTGGCTGCCAGTTTCCACATCCTGTGTCCACAAATCTCTCCTGCTAATTGGATAGGCAATATGTGGGCTGCCTCCTCTATAAAAAGCTACTCTGAACTGGGATGTTTCCCAGCTCACTTTAATAAATCATGACTGTAATTAAATTCTTCTGCTGCATATTTCTGCAATAAAACCTGTATCATTCACTTATTAGCCTTCTTTACTGTCCAGCTAGCATTTTGTCTTATTTCTGAAGCTGCCTTTCCTGCCTGGTCATTTCAAGAATACTAGTCCCTCTGAATCCCTAACCTAATTCAGCTGCTTGTTCCTTCAGATCCTTAACAGCCCCACTCCTGCTTCCAGCCACTGTTCCTGCCATCAAGTGACCATTTCAACTCACTCTTGACAGTTCTGCTCAATAAAACTGTCCCATGGCCTCAGGAACAAGTGAAGCTGAGGCTATCCCTTCCCACCGACCAGCTGCCAAAAGCACTTATTTAAATAACAAAACCCCTTTGTCGATGCCACGTCTTCCTCCTTTCTCCTGGGGCAGTGCTGGTGCTCCCTCATGGACGTTCACAGGGTTTAACACACTGAAGGGTTAAGTGCAGAGCAGAATGGCCATCTCCACCCAGGCAAGACTCTGCCCCACAGCTTTGCTTGCCTCTCTACATGAAAATGCAGCCTGCAACCGCATTGTCCTCGGGGCTGACAGACCCTGGAGGCCTCCAAGTCTTGCACTGAGGGAATGTGGAACCCCTGAAACTCTTGTGCTTGTTGCTTTGAGGAAAAAGTCAAGAGGTTAGTTTATTCAAAGTTCTTTTTAGCTGCAGTTTCTCTTTTATGTGGGTGGAACGCTGGGAGGAAGCCCTGAGCTGGGTGCTTTTGTGTTTGGGGAAGAGACAAGGCTTGGAACAGTCCTACCAGCCAGGCTGGGTAGCAGCTAGTGAGCTGCAGGCTACAGCCCTCTCAGGCCAAATGCAGCTGTCTCAGGAATGGGCCAGTCATGATGGACAGGCACTGCCTTGAGTAAGTAACATTTTTTCATGATTCATTTTGCTAACTTACCTGGTCAAAAGCCAAAAAAAATCCATGCATTGGAAAATTCTTCCAAATTTCTTCATGGGAGCTGTAGTTTTGAAGCCTTAGATGTCCCAAGGGTTTCTCCTGTCAGGACACAACACAGCAGGGGTAGGATATCACTGAACAAGGGGAGGTGTGGTGAGGCCCTGACTCTAACCTTTACAGGAGACTGTGGCACAAAGCACTGAAGTCACAGCTCTTGGGGACATTGTGATGATGGTCCCCAGCCAGAGCTTTCAGCCTGATGCAGCTTTTAGCTAAAAATATGAGAGAAAAGTATATTTGAACTCACTCTGGAAGCAAAGACCTTGAGACATCTGGGCAAACTGAAGTATAGATGTTTTAAGCAATTTGTCCACTGACTGTGACAAAGGTTGTGGGTGCAGCTGGGAGAAGAATCCAGGAGACCCAACTCTCAGCTTTAAATCTCAGTCATAGCAAATCTTGTCTTGGTTTTCATTTTCCTAAAGGTCCTGTCAATCCTAGTGTCTGGAGTGATAGGAGGACCTATCTTAGGAGCTACATTAATAGAGAAAAAAGCAATTCCAAAGAAGGTATAAATGAACTGAGATGGGACATGTCAGGCAATGCAGTGTGAACAGCCAGTGTTGCAAAGCCGTGGAGGTGTGAAGCAGCTTCTTGTTTTGCATTTCTTCAGAAAACTTACAACTGCTTTGTTTTAACCAGGGCCATTTTTAAAAGGCAGAGAGTCCTTTGTCTTCCATCACCTCAAAAGAATAATGTACAAAGTTGTAGTGGGTAAAGTTATAATGTGGTGTTGGTTTTATAAGGACACTTCGTTGGTTTCAGCTTCAAAATAGACTGAGATATGCCTACTTTTTGCCTAATTCCAAGCTCAGCTTCAAACGTGTTAAGTGGGAAAATTAACATGAAAATGAGTCCTTAAACTGCAATTGCTTGGAAGATGCAGAGCATGAAGCATTCAAATGGCTCTCAGTGACCCAGTTAAAAAAATTCAGATCGGTACTGTAATTTGGTTACAAGCATTTCAGAGACTCAAGGATGTGGAGGTTCCCTGTTCCCAGTTTAACTCTACTGTTTCTATTTTAATGCACTCCAAAAAAAACCAAACAAAAACAACAGAGGTCCAAAATACTTTCCCCTCTAAAGCATTTCTATTAGGTTGTGATCTTCCTCGGGTCTTACAAGGGAAGAGGAAAATACTTGAGATTGCAGGTGAGCTTTACACAGAAATGTCACTTGGCAATAGTGTGTAGGAACCTTAGACTCACACTGCAAATGCACGTGCTGTGTGACATTATGATGAAGTAAAAATGTATTAGATATAAATATAAATATATATATATATAAAAGAGAAAGAAAATATTTGTATTTTCTATTAGGTAAAAATGGCTTTGTTGCAAGAGGCATTGATGAAAGCACCATCTACCTTCTGAGAATGTTCATTCATTTTTTTTCAGACGAGGCATATTCCAAATACACTGAGCTAATAGAAAGCATTTCTACACCTTTTCTGTATCACAGTGAGGAGGAGCTGCAGCCCAGGCAAGCAGCCTGATGTTCTCCAGGCAGCTCTCCTGCTGACATCATTAGGGGACTGATGCCAACACCCCCCCACACACAGCTCCTGGTCGTATTAATCTCAGAGCCCCTCTGCTCTGCAAAGGAGGCTCTTGCAGTGTGCTTTTTAATTGCCTTGATGAATGACAGGCTGTCTGATACAGTTGAGCTGTGAAACAGTAACCTGCCTACTGATGCCCAAGTGGGATAGCATTCATCAGCTTCTCCTTTCATGGTAGATTGAAAGTGTTCCCACCTCTCCTCCAACTGTCTACACCCGGCCCTCAGCACAGGGCTTTGCCCTTTTGGCGGGATCAGGGCCATACAAGTGGTTCAGCTGATGTGTGGCACTGCTGGAGTGATTAGAGGGGTAGCAGAGGCATACAGCTGGGGCATGGTGGCTCACTGGGAACCTGCCAGAACAGTTCCACACTTCTGCTCTATTTAACAAGAACAGTCCTCAAAATCTGCTTTGGGAATCACAGAATCAAAGAATAAATATGGGTGGAAAGGACTTCCTAGATCACTGAGTCCAACCATACAAAAAAAACTCCAAACAAACAAAAAAAACCAACCCAAAATGAAACAAAAAAACCCCCACCCAACAACAACCATAAAAAAAACCCCAACAACCAAACAACCCAAACCAACCAAACATTCCCATTTCTATAATCAAATGATAGTTATGGTTGCCAGGCAAAATGAACACACTGAATATAAAATGTATATTTAAGGAGCAGCCTTTACAATGCTGTAAGGCAAAGGGTCACATATGGAAGTTCTCATTTCTGTAAAGAGTTAACTTTTGATGCTGTAAGAGAGCCACAAAGACATCAATAGAAACTAAATATTAAGGGTGACAGAGGAAACCTCTCTGAAGCCACTGAACACTGACTACTGCATTCAGTGAGGACAGGACTAAACATTCAATGCATAGCACCAAGATATACTTAGATGTTCACAGGCTTAGGTCTACACCTATGTTTCAAGGGTTGTACACCACATATATTTCCTTTGTAATACACCATAAACAGCTGCTGTCCTTCATGGGGCAGTTGATGACCTTACTTTGGAAGATGAAACAGAAGGATGATGCAGTTTACAGAGGGAGCTTAGAGAATTCCTCTGAGAAGATTTAGTAAGGACTAGTAGAATTAAGGTGCCTTTTTATCTCTACCTCCAGTCCCAGAAATAAAAATTACTAGCATCAGCCCAAAGCATGAAGGGCATAATCTAATCTGGGAAAAAAAAACAAACAAAGATGCACTTTCCTGTGACCTTAACTCAGTCATATAGGTCAAGCAGCAAAAACAAGCTGCTTAAAATAACATCTAATCTGAGCTTCACTGCTCCTCCACATAGGCATTTGTTCACAGAAAAAAAAGAAAAAAAAAAAAGGAAAAAGAAATCAGCAAACCACCAAACTATTGTTATTTCCTGGTTAGAGCTGAGCTCTAGTTGTTCAAATAAAAAGAAAACAGCCAGGTAGCAACAAATATGTGTTAAAGGGAAGATGATGCTCCTGTGCAAAACACAAACATCTATTCCTTAGAGTGAAGGGGGCAATGATTCCTCTCCATTAACTGTCTGGCCAGCACCATCTGCACCTTCCCCTTCCTGTTTTCACATTTGCACACACAGCTTTGGCTTTTACTTGGCCCCCCAAATGGCCCCTTGTCTCCACAAATGGCAGGGACAACCGACTGTGGTGCTCAGGCATCTGGGAAACCCTGCAGACTACGTGGCAGAAAACCTTTGCACTCATCCAAGGCAGATTTTGTCTCTGCAAGAAGTGGATTCCTGACATCTGTCTCCCACTGATTTCAGGATTCAGCAGACTCCTGCCTCCCATGGCATCTCTCCTTTCTGAGAAAAAAAACCCCTTCTTTTGGCTGCCTGCTCCTGAAACTGTTTCCTGCGCAGCCTGAAGCCACATCCCATCTCCAAGGTTCCTCATGCCAGCAGCACTGCACAGTGCATGGTAGGATGGAATGAATCATTTTACCACTGGAAAGGAAAATTCAGTTTCCTTGAAACCCCAGGATGTCTGAAAGCAGCTTCCACCAAAGAGAAAACATAATCATAAATTTCAGCTTCATCAAAACAAACACTTTCTCTTAGAGGCTCTCTGCTTGCAACAGCTCTGCCAGCAGTAAAGAAATGAAATACTGCCACAGGCCACTTCTATGACCAAATCCTGCTGTCCCAAAGCCCAGTGAGTTCCTGTCCTGAGATTTATTAAAAAAGAGCTGGAAGGTTTGTGCTGTCCTTTGAGATAGTTTTTAATATTCAGCTGCAGGGAGTCATTCCTGTGGTAGAAAACAGCCCTTCTGTTAGAGTCAGGATCAAAGCTCAAATAGTTTTGCTCTGCTGTTTGCCCTAGACCATTTCCTCAGAATAATCCTTTTGTGGATGACCATTCCATTGGGGTCCCTGCTTCCTTGGCTCTGCCTGCATATAAGCTGAATATCTACTTTGCTTTCTAAAGAGCATCTCTCTCTCCAGAGGGCAAGCTGACCTGCTCAATTCCTCGTTTTCACTCAGTGAGCCATTAAACCCAGGAGAGAGTGTGTGTAGTGGAAACTCACTGAAGTGCTGGCTGCTAGACCTGTCTGAAGGACACCTTTTTTCCTCAGTTTAGCTGCTAGGCCCACTTTATTCTTAGGATACAACATACACTGTGCAAGTGCTGTTGCCTTGTTATCCCTAGGACAGAAAAATAATCAGCCTAACTACAGAGAATTGACATATGTTGCCTTGTCAAGCATTTCCCCTCCTCCACAAGTCCTTTTGTTATAAAAAAAAAAAAAAAAAAAAAAAAGCTTGCCAAAATGGGAAAGAAAGCCCTTATTTATCTTTTGCACACAGTGAATATGAGCTCACTTACCTGCTGAAACTATAAGGATACCTGCATGTTGTTTTGTTTTATTAGCACAAAGCCACTAACGTTGCTTGGTCTCTGCCTGACAGCCACCCAGAAGAATCCAAAGCAAGTGGCAGCAGCTCAATAAAATAGATGTTGTGCCTCACTCTGAAATAGATATGGCAAGATGAGCTGGCAAGGAAGAAAGAGTCAATTTGTCTCTGGCCCCTGTAAAATCCCAGACTATGTTCTCAGTAATACGATCAGATTTTGGGCTAGATGATCATCTTTGGCAGGTCTAATAGAGGCTGTCTGCCAGCACTGTAATTGTAAACACAACCAACATCTGAATATAATAATAATGATGATAAAAAGTAATGTTACCATGGCTCACACCCACTGGGACGTCTCAATTTTGCTTTGGCTTTAGGTTAAAGGATGATGAGGATGTTTGGGTCAACAGCTTCATTTCAGCCAGTGTTTCTGATAAGTCTGTCACCACATTTGTCTCTGGAAAATATTAAGCATAGCACAGAGCTCACTCCTAGCTGATATACAAGCAGCTTGTTTTTCCCATTTCACCACAAATCTTACTTATATATACACTGCAAATAGATTGTTGCCACACACAGAGCACATCTATAGGGCCTGATTTTTCAGTGTTATATTAGTTTTATTACCTTGTAACTCCATAGACTTTAATGAATTTTACCAGAATAAAGCTGGTTCCTAAAGAGAAAGGATATATTATGAATTTGCACATATTACTTGTGTATCCACCCAGAAACATTACTATAGGCAGACACCTGGCACAGATGACAATAGTTCAATCCCATCTGCTTTATACTCCCTCTAACAAGGCCCTGATCTCAGCTGCTTACAGCTGCCAAACATTCAGTGTTCAGGCAGAAATTTTCCCTCTATTGTGCTTGCCTCAGGTTAAATATTTTCAGACAGTTCCAGAAAAAAATTAGTCCAGCCATTTTGAGGATTAATTTAGGGAAAACCACAGTGTTTCACCAACGTGAGGAAAGGCTCCAACCACCTTATTTAGAAGCTCATGAAGCTTTGAAGCAAGGCCTCAAAACACTCAAACGAAGTCAGATGCTGTAGCCCAGAAGTGGATGTGCTGCTTCCTGGGAAATCTGTCCACAATCCAAGAGAGATGTGCCTGAGACCCACAGCTCACAGCCAGCTGGTGACTGAGTCACCCCACGTGTGGAGATGGCTGCACTCCCACCAGGCACGCAGCAAACCCACGCTAGCTGTGTTATTAAACTGCTTAGGAGGAGCTGATCAGGGTCACAAGTGTTGTGCTGCACAACCACATCATGTTCCCTTTGCAGGCTTCAGTGAGCAGAGGCTGGCTGGCTTCAGAGGGCCACGGAGACAGCAACTGGCCATTATGGGCAAGCCATAAAACTTCAGAGAAGGCCAGCAAAGGGGGAATGAGAAAGCTGCCCTAAGTTAGGGTTGTGTTTTTGTTCTGGTTTATTTTTGTTTGTTTATAAACAGCTGCTGGCAATGCCCAATCTGTGCTGCCAAAAGCTCCCTACTATTGTCTTTGCTTAGGCATGGCCACATTGATCTCATCTGCTGAGCCCAGAGGAAATACAGAAAATACTGCAGGACATTGAGCTTTGCTTGGTGCATGAGCAGTCTTTAGCCAATGCAGAAACAGAAAATGTAGGGCCCAGGCCTCTGGAGGTAAAAGATGCAACAGCCCAGCACCAATTTAAAGCAGGACAAAGGACCAAGAAAGGCTTCTCTGGGATTCTCTGCTGCTGAGGATCACTGTGGCCTAAGAGAACAGCAGCATGTGCAGATGGCACCTCTCCTCCTGAACCTCACTCTTGGCCACAACACCCAGGTTGCCCAGGTAGGAGTTAGGGACCAAATTCACAAGCAGTAGAGTGAGAGAGGGGAGTTGAGACAGGAGGGGTGTCTGTGGCTGTAGTCTTCCACAGCAATGTGGATCAAAGCCAGGCTCTTTGCCCACCTGAAGAACTCCCTAGCAGTCGGCCACACCAACCAGCCATTCCCAAACCCTGCAGCCAGGCAGCTCCCAGTAAACCCCCAGCACACCCTAGGTTTTTCAAAGAGGGTGTTTCACCTCCAACTCACATTAATTTTGGTGTTTATCACAATTCTTGCATACTAGCTGCTGACCACTCCCTGCAGCCACTGACAGTCACGGACTGCAGACCACCCTGCCAGAGCAAATAGCTCTCTGGTGCTCTCACTGCACTCTCTTATCTCTAGTGGAGGTCCCTGCTAAATCTCAGCCTAAACAGCTCAGCCAATTTGCTGACCCCTGTGAGGGTACATATGGTTCCATATGGTGGGAAAGCTGGGTTGGTTTTTTTTTTTTCAATTTGCTTCTAAGACCAATTGTAAGAAATTAGCTAAAAAACAATGTTAAGAGAATATTAAGGTTGTGGAATGAAGCAGTTACAAGCTGGGAACTGGCTGCCAAGGTCTTAGTCACATAAAAGAAAGGTCTAAATAGATGTGTTTTGATAGACAAAAAGAAAATGCTCTCTGAAAAAGAGGCCAGGTAAATAAAAATGAAAGAAAGAGGCTGCTTTCTTTGAGAACAGCTTCTTAAATAATGGTCATCTTTCCAGACCATTTCCTTCTCTGCTCCCTAAACTCCTGCCAAATTGCAACTAGGTTTAACATGAAGATTTCACAAAAAGTTAATATTTGTACTTGAGAAATAAGCAAAGTTTAGGGCTTCAGAGGTGAATTTCTTAGATCATTTTGAAGAGTTATGATGGTTTAAATTGGGCACCTTAAATTTACCACACTGAAAAGCTGCAGCACTTCATAATTTTCCCTGTAATTTTTATTTCTCTGTAAAGATGACATTCACCCCTGTGGTGGGTCTGCATCCTCAGTAAGGGTTTAGACTTACCAAGGTGAAATCTATTTTCAGCAAACAGAGGAAAAAATATTTCAGAATCAGCTTATTTAGGGTTGCACAAACAACCCCAAATTTCCCTCCCCCTTCTCTGTCATCAGAGACATCCCAAACATCAGAGACATCCCAAACATCAGAGACAT
>JAOEGS010008670.1:0-51240 GCA_025447755.1 Corythornis vintsioides | reverse complement strand
CATCAGAGACATCCCAAACATCAGAGACATCCCAAACATCAGAGACATTCCAAATGAGAAAGTCGTATGAAATTAAAATAACTTCAAATCCTTTCCCCTAAGAAGTCCTGCACCCTGCAAGCCCTGCAGCAGTCTGTCTCCAGCAGCTACAGTCACAGCCTTTGCAGAGCCTTGTTCCCAGGTCAGAATGGGCAGCTGGAGTCAAAATGTGGTGACACTGTCCACTCAGATCCTGTTGAGAAGGTGAGAGGGATTTGCAAATGCCAATTAGGTGGAAAGCTTGTAGAGGAAAGGAGGATGGAAGCAGCACAGGCTCCTGAAGGAGGCAGGATGGCTGCAGCTTGAGGCAGGGATGGGAATACAAAGAAGGTGAATAATAAAACGGGGCCTGTTTAAAACAGGAACAAGTCTCAGTCCTACTATTCAAGTTCTGCCTTTCACTGATAGAAGCTACATTTTTTTGTCAGAGGCATTTTTACTAGATCCCCAAAACTGCAGACATCAGTAGAGGCAAGATCACAAGTCTGGAGAAGGGCCAGCAGAGTTCAAAGCCCCTCCTTGGAAACCAAAGCAATGCTGACAATCATTGAGGGAAAATTTATGAGGTCCTTATTGCTGAAAGCCTATGTTTGGGATATAAAATAGTGACAATTATGCCACCCACAATGTTTATTCTTTTCTTATGTGTGGAGCTTTGGGCTATCATGTTGAAACATAAACCAACCTGAGCACTTTTTAGATAGGATTTATGACATTCCCAGACTGACATTTAGTATTACAACTTGCAGTTGAGCATACAGTTCACAAGCCACCTGCCTTTATAATTGTCACTACTTGGTCTCAACACCTTGGTTTATGTATAACTGAAAAGAACTCCTTTCTGTGGCTGCTCATTTACGGGGAGGTTCCGTGGCACAGCACTGAAGAAGACAATTAGTAGAAAATAAAGGTTAAAGTCTTGTGTGATTTATCTTGTTTGGAAGCAGTGGAAAGGGGTGTGTGGAACCTGCATTCCAGTAAAGATGCAGAACTCCTCACAGAATAGATTGGTGCTGGCTTGTCCTGTGAGAAACACAGAGGATGACCCCCTCCCAGTGAAGAGCAATGGATCACCAGGTGTGGTGGTAGGTGGCCTTGTAGTTTCACATCTGGAGAGTCCTGGGCCTTTCATGAAGCACCAGAGCTGCCCAAAGTGGCCCTCTCTGGCTGCAGAGAGTCTTCTCTGGTGCAAGTGCTGCAGCTTTCTGAGGTAATCCAGTGGCATGCATGGTGGCAGGCAGAGCAGGCAGGTGTTAGGGATGCAGGGACAGCCACATGCTACAGAGGTCAGGCTGCAGAGCACAGTCCCAGAATCCACATCTCTTCTCATCAGGAGACATGAAGGCAGCATTTGGAGGTAAACTTCTACCCAAGAGCAGCTGCAGCAGCAATGGCTCCAGCACTGCCTGGAAAAGCATCCCTGAATCTCCTTTGTGCTCAGGCAGCTGTATGAGAATCACTGAATACTTTAGACTAAAAGGGACTTCTGTAAGTCATCTAGTGTGATGTCCTGCTCAAAGCAGGGCCAACTAGATTAGGTAGGCCAAGATCCTTGTTCATTAGGATGAAACACATGCTGCCAGGGCTGTTCTGTTGTCCCTAACCACAGAGATGTACCACCTAGACATGTGCTTCAAAACCAGAACATTTGCCACATGGTCTTAGGGTGGGGATCCCTGCTGAAGAAAAAGTCCATATAATATTTTCCTGGTACCTAGTCACACCAGACACCAGGGAAATGAGGAATACAGTCCTGCAGGCAAAGACTGGGCAATAGCACATCAGTTACAGAAGACAGCTCTTGCTTGGCAAGATGAGTAGTCTTATTTGTCCAGCCATTATTTGAACACGTGGGAGGAGTGAAGCAGAGATTTCCAGAATCATATGGATTCCAATATATAACATAGGACAAGCCCCTGTGCTAAAAGCACAACTATTGTAGATGAAACTTCACATCCCTCCTGCAAGTGAAGGGAACAACACATGCAGAAGTAAAGACCTTGTACATCAAGAGTTGCAAAGCAACTCTGTGAACCTTACAGCCAAGATTTGCCACTCTGAAGAAAGGCATTCTGCCATACCCTGAAATAAATAGAACCAGGGCCAAATGTATAAGATAAAGGTAGGAGCAGGAGGAAAAAGTGTCATAAACTGCTAGCAAGAGGCTTTCAGAGAATTGCCAGAAAGGATGCTTGACAGAAATAATGAGTGTAGAGAACTAGGATCCCCTGTCAAATACTCCTTCCTTGGATGCTCAGTTGGCCTAGGAAATCAAGGTGATGGTGTGTGTTGAGATTTCTTCTTCCTTGAACCTGACTGGTGTACTTTGCCAGAAAAAAAACCAAACCCAAACAAAAACACAAGACAGATAAACACATAACTTCAGATAAACTGGATGACAGAACTGAACAATTTTTTTTTTTTTCCTAAAAATACTAAATCTATAGTTATCCATATAATGGCATAGCTCAGCCAAATGTGATCTTCTCATGGACCCAAGGGGTGCTGTGTCTGAGGTATGAAGTAAAACCTAAAGATATGTCTTTTGCTACCATCTTTCCTAGGAAATGCTGGACTTGAAGCAGCCTCCCAGCATCAGCAGAGAGGCTGTGCCAGTTTAAATAGTCACACTTCACAAAGAGCTTTTATCTGAACAACTAACTGATCCAACCAGTTAGATAAGGGATAAGGGATCCTCTTTCTTCCAATGTTACCCCTGCCTGTCTCTCTCCCTGCCTTTCAACTCCTGCAACAAGTCAGGCACATGGGGAAAAGAAGCCTGAAGCCAGTGGGTGGCTTCAAGCATCACCAGTGCTCCCCACTCGTGCCCTGCCTCTCACCACCAGCACCAGCACTGCCCACTCGTGCCCTGCCTCTCCCAGAGCTTACTTCCAACCCCCACCACTGTGTGAATTCAACACCAGCACAGCATGGAGGTGACACATCTCAAGCTGGGCCTCCCCACACATGTCCTTTAGAGAAGGAGCTACAGGCAGAGTGCTGAGTGGAAGAGGAGCTACCAGCTGAACAGCTGAGCTGGGGTGTTCCATGGCAGAGCTGTAGCTGAACGTGGCTGTAGCTCTGTGGCAATGACCTGGGCTCTGTAACTGCATTAATAACTCTCCATCTTCTCCCTAAACTTCCCCCCTCTTCCTCACAGTCATGTTTTTATCTAGACCTTCCACAGCCTGGTCTCTCCTATCTGGCTGACCAGTACATCCATAAAGAAACAATACATCTGCAATCACATTGATGGATCCCTCATTGCAAAGAAGCTAAAGTTTGGTGGCAAGGTCTGAGGCCAGGAGGCACAGCTGTGCTGGCTGCATATCTCTATACTAGGACTCAACAAATAGTTTCAGGGTCAGGATCATGCCTCTACTTTCCCCTGAAGTAACACAAAGTAAAAGACTGAGGGTGCCTTTCTCAACCTTCCAAGACCAGTACTTCCCTGTGTAGCCTTTCCTCCCTCACCAACATGCTCTGTTGTCTTGGAAAAGGTTAAGAACATGGGGGTCAAAATCCATCTCCTGGAAACCTCCAGAGATCCCTCCACTTAGCTAGTTCTCCCATGATTCTGTCACCGAGAAGCTCCTTCTCTTGTGAATAGTGAGCCACCAGCTTCCCTCAGCAAGCAGAACATACCAGACACCTGCTAGACACTTTGCAATTCCAGCAGACACTGATTTCTTATAGAGGTTCTCCTTTTATACATCTCCCTCCCACACAACTCTCTAGTTCATGCTTCAGCTTTTGGACTGCTCCGAGGAAGTGACATAGCCTTGCAGTTGAAGCTAATGCTACTTCAGTTCTACCTTTCCAAAGTTAGAAATCATGAAGCAGTGGGACTCATGCCTAATGCATATTGCTTTTTTCTGCTCATTTCCTTCCAAATGCAAAGTCTAATTACCCTCTGTCTGTCTGAAGTGGAGCCACTTCATTCGAGATTATTGCCATCATCACATTTTGAACAAGTCAAATACCTGCCCTCCCAGTCATCTCTGCCCACACATCCCAGCCAAGATATCCTGTCACTGCCAGCCCTGAGTTCCCCCTGCCCACCCTACAGATAGAGCAGCAAGACTGACTGGATAAAAACCTGAGCAATCTTCTCTGAGCTGAGTCTGCTTTGAAGAGCAGGTTGACTGGAAACCTCCTAAGTTCCCTCCTAACATGAAATTTTTGGTGGTTCTAAGTTGTCAAGCAGGGATAGTAACAGAAATGGATAGAAAATCCAGCTCTGTAACATACTCCCCCTCCATAAATTCCCCTCTTCTAGGGTTTTCCCCTAATTCTAAGAGATAGACTAGGTCACCACAAAGTCCAGAATCTGAACACCATAGGCCCAGGGGCTCACCACATTTAGTAACTCATTACTTACCTACCTTTAGGTGCTTCTGTTCAGCAGATTTCCAAGCAGTTGCTGCTGATGGCCTTTTTTTTTTCAAGGTGCTACAGCTCTGACATTCACAGATTATCTTTCATAGCACTCACTGATAAACTGCTGACCTGAAGACAGCTGGTGAGCTTCCTGAGTGCTGCAGGATCATTTACTTGGGTTAGAGCATCCCTGGTAAAATACAAAAATAAAAGGCACCAAAGATGTGCAACATAACACTGTAAAACAGACCAAGCTGTAGCTCAGCTTCTGGGCAAGGAAAGGCTGCAATTTACTTTAGCAAGAGTAAGCACATGCATCAAATTCCTCATGTTGCAGAATCTCTTATGTACATACATCAGTAAAATTGACTATGCACTTGCACACAATCCACAAACAAGTGGAGATGTTTTTCCCCCCTCTAATTACTGTTGGTTGCAATCCTCCTGAATGTTTCTCTTTCCCCTGAAGATAAACACACCAGTTATACTCACATGAGCAGAATTACCCACCTAACCTAGATGGTTGATTTCCCTGAGCTCACTTTATAAGAAGATAAGGAATTAGACTTTGCCAGAGGGTGACAGTGCATCTGATGGCTTAGAAGCACAACTCCAGCTGTCCTCTGCTATCCTACAGAAGCCTAATAAGATAAGCCTCCTAACCTAAATTAGGTGCCTAACATCAGGAGGTGTGCTTATTTTTTTTCTCCTTATCTCCCCATTAGCACTACACATAGTAGTGCTCACCTGTGTGTCTGTAAAGGTCATATCCACAGCTGCTGATTTCCACACACACCCACAACCCCAATTTTTCTTCAACCAAAAAGGGGATATTGTTAAAAAAAAAAACCAACCCAACCAACAACAACAACAAAACCTAAGAAAATGTTATAGTACTAAATTATATTGTGAAACAGAAACCATTCAGGAAGGGATGAAATGCTTGCCAGTGCTTTAACATGGCTTTGGGGATTCATTAGCTTATGAGCAGTTACTGTCCTGTTAGACATTCTCCTGAAGCAGAATAAATCTCAGACTTGGGCATCCCAAAACACAAGTGAGCTTGGATGAAAGCCATGAAGATGGCAACAGGATAAGCTATGTCCTTTGACATTAAGTAGCAAGTGTTGGGTTTTTTTTCTTTCTGTGTTTTGTTTTGTTTTGGGTTTTTTTGTGTGGTTTGTTTGAGTTTTTTTTTTCCTGCAGCAGTAAAATCTGGAAACAGTCAATTAAAACTTTAATAATAATAACAATACCCAATAATAATAATAATACCCAAATGAAAAGTGCAGGAAAATTAGATATCCCCCTCTCCCCCAGAATGAGAGCCAGAGCAAGAATATGAAGCTATGTGAACTGGAGTATTTGCAGTTTATAAACAAAGGATTATGTGCTTTTTCTTGTCAGAGTGAACATTGGTTTGTTTTCCTCAGGTTTTCTGTATTTCCCCACCCTGTTAACTGCTACCTTAGTCCTATCTTCAGGAGATCAGTAAACTTCTTAACAATAAGCAATGGAATAACTGCTCTGTAACTGAACATTAGCAGTAACTCATTTTTGAGGGCATTTCCATGCTTGGTCCTCCAGTGAAATCAATGCTTGAGGGATTCTTGTGCATGGACTCTCTCTTGGCCAGGTTGTTGGCTGGTTGGTTTTTTTCCCCTCACAGTGATGCAGACAGATCCTGCCAGTACAAACTGTGCTAATCATGCTGTTCACCCTGAACTGATTCTTGTTTTGCAGTATTTAAAATCTGTGGTTGTTATACTGAGGAACTAGACTGAGGATCTGTTTAACCTCACTTGATGCCAACACATTTCTGAGTGATCTATACATAGAAATGGGTGGTGACATTTAGATGCAGTGTTCTCCAATTACTCTTGGCTTTTCTTTAACTCTCTGCACCCTCCAGAAAGATCCTGAGAGCAGGAGGGAAGTGTGACTCTGTCCAGACACAGCTCTTTCAGAGCACAGCCAAGCTGCTGCTGAGGTCCAGGTGTCAGCCTCTCAAACCTCTCCACAGAGGTGCAGCCACTGTTGAGGACAGTCAGGTGTAAGGCAAGGTATGTGGTGCTAAAAAGGACAGTTGATGGTATTTATAGTGGGGAGACTTAGAGTGTGTTGCCATTACATACTCTATGAGGTGCTGAGAGAGAGAAGGCCAATGTCTTAAATAAAACAAGAAAGCATCCATTATTCATAAACTGATGTAACCTTTCTTGACTCTATTTTAGTCTGAATCCCATTTATTTGACTATGGGGAGTTTTCCTGATGTGTACACAAATCCATGTAGCTTAAGCTGTGCTAGAAAAACCAGTCAGTAGGAAACTGTGGGATTTGATGAAGTCCCAGTGATTTAATCAAGCAGGTAATTAAATGATTTCAACTATTCATTTAACATACCTGGTAACAAGAGAAAGCAAACACTGATCATCCTTCACCCTTGCTAGAGACTGACCGTAAGAAATTACTATTTTATGAGATTTGGAATTAGAGTTCATCTTAAGAATGTGATTCTAGCTAAAAGAAGATGAACACTCCATTGGAGGGCAGGAGGCACTATAGAAACTGTTATTTACTTCAGGAAAAAATACACTCTTTAGAGCCTGTTAGAAGTGGCAATCACAGCCTACAACTTCACAACTGATCCAGCACGTTTGTTAATACCTGCAGAGAGCCTACAATCTTCCCAACACCCTGATTCATGTACAGATGATACCACAGGTCACCTGGAGTTCTGCTCCCACATCATCAGGTTCACTTCAAGAGGAATTAGCAATTGGGATGCCACTCAGCACCTAGACAAGAACCCTTTCTCTACAGGAGAGCTCATCCTGTCAAGAAACCCACACAAGACACAATTAAACAAAGTCACTGCTAAACAGACTGAAATTGCAGCTCAACAGAGGAAATCAGTGTTAGTAAGCAATTTCATCAATTAAGCATGTTCTGGCAGAGCTTCTCTGGAATGTGTCAGCACTGGGACTGAGCAATTTTCTTGGGCACAATCCTGGCTCAGTTACAGCCAGTGGCACAAATCCCAGGCCCCTTCTGCAGAGCCAGACGTTTAATTTCTCACGCCAGCTGCAACACACTGCTAGGGCTTTGGGCAAACTGCTCTGACTCAACCTCCCCACTCATAGCAATACTTGGCAACTCACCATCAGGGAACCACTCCATTGGTACCCATACCTGGCATGCAGCTTCAGCAGGAATGCTCTCTCTTCCTGGGAGGGGGAGGTAAAACTTGCTTCTTTATCCAATCCATCCGCAGAAGGCTGGCCCAAGCTCTGGGACAATCCCCTCAGGACTGTGAGATGCTCATCTTCACTAGTTTGGTATTGTGAGACTTGCATGTGTATGATCTGCAACAACCTCCCCTGCATCAAACAGCAGCTGTGCTGTCTTGCAAGCCAAGTGTGTGTGTGGGACTCGTTGACTTCACAAGCCTGAGACCAACAGCACCACACCAATGCACACGTTTATCTCTGGATAATGCAGACATTTGTTTAAAATTAATTCTGGGCTGTTCTTGCAAGTAAGTTTTATGGCTGTGTGAGGGGAGGCTATAAAATGGGATTAGGCTCCTTGGTAGGTGGCACGCCAGTTTTTTTAGGAAATATTCTTCCTCCCATATAAATGCACAACAGATGTAACATTCCACCTAAGCAGTTAAGATTTATTACTATTTTTAAAGCGAATTCAGCACAGCTTAGGAGAACACTGAATTACTGAAGCCAGGAAGAAGCTCTTCTTGTCATTGATGCATATTCTGCATTTGTAAATTATCACCCTCCAAGCCAATACCCAGTTTAACATTTCAGGCTTCTTACAAAGGTGATGATCCTGCAGTTCCATTTGCTAATGTAGCACATAGTGGCTAACCCTGTCATCACTGAGGCACGGGCTCACAGCTTTGAATATCAAAAGTCATCTGCGTGGCCTCTTTGGTCTCTTTTTGAGCCCAAAAACATTTTTTGGGTGATTTACATTAAGCATACTACTAATAGTACATGCAATCAAAAGCAGCTGTCACACATTGTTTGGCAATAAAGAAAAATACAAGCTATGATCAAAGAACATTCTCACTTATATAGTCTTATATGAATTTCTTTACCTCATGCACTTTTGTATAATTTCTTTTTTTATTGTTGCATATTTTCTTCAGAGGCCACAGTTCTGTTTTCTAAAAATAACCTGCTAATGCCAAGTCTTCTCTTTTCAAAGCACTGTTTGTTTTCCTTTTAAGTTAATTTCCAAGATCTGTGCATGGAAGGCAGTGAAAGAGGGATATGTGCAACTTCACTAACAAACCTGTTGAAAATATCTATCAGCCCTTGGATAAACACCTTCAATGGCAAACAGTCCTGTAAAAGATCAGTAGGCCTCCATGCCATGTAGTAATTTTGAATTTTGTGTAAGGGCAAGAAACCTGACAATTAAAACACCTGAACATAATATTAAAATCTCATTTTAGAAAAAAAAAAACAAAACCCACTCATTTTTGTTGCTCAACAGCTTCAACCACCAAGTAGTTTTTTCAGTCTTGGCATTTCACTTCATCTAATGTAATCCTGGATGGTCCAAGCAGACAGCTCCTGGCCAACACTCTCCACTCACCTCAGGTGACATCTGGAGATGATGCTATTACACTGATTTCTCCAATGGGAATGCACCTGGAAGTTCATCTCCTACTCCACCACGCTTGTAGCCAAGCACTTAAAATTGTGAACATCTAGATAGTCCTAGCATTAATATACAGCTTTCACCTCATTTTTCTTCTGATATGGACAACTCCCAGCTTGTAATGAAAACCTACTTTCCAATTCCAAGCTCAAAGCCTCATACCAGATCTGAGGCTGCCCAAGCACATTGTGCTTCCTAGAAAAATGATTGGAACAAGGTTCTTGGATGGTCTTCTAGAAGATCCAGGCAACACATCAAACACATCACCTTAACTTAAATGGAAGCTGTCTGAGTGGAAAAATCCCATTTACCTCTCATTAATGGCTGTCAGATTCAGGGTACTGATATCCACGCAGATGTTGCACATGCCATTTGAAAAGTATTTAAGCAAGTTTTCAGTGAGTACTGGCATTAGATCTCCAGGCCAAGGACATTTCTACCCCTCTAGTGCACAAGCACTGCTTTAGAGCTTTTTCATTTCACCCTGCTTTTGGTTGGTTCATCTTCCAGAAGCAGAAGCAGTGGAAGAGGTGTCAAAAGCAAGCAGCTCAGCCTGTACATATATATATATATATATATGTGTATATATTCTTTCTTATATGGCTTTATGTTAAGACTTATCTGTAATAGAGTCTGGCTTCCTTTAGAACACTGGGAACATCTCTCTCCAGGGTATCCCATCCCTTTGGTGCAAGGGCTGACATCTGAGACAAGAGGGCTGTTTTCACTCCTAAGATCACAAAGTTGATAGCCATGCCTGCTGTCTGCTTTGCTGTGCTGAGAGCAGCATGATTCTCTGTCCACCTGCAAGGAGACAATGACTCTTGGACTTGAAGAATATCCTCAGAGATCCTTGAGTAACTGACCACCAGATTGTCAGACATATCTCAGAACTTGGATCCATTATACAGTGCATTTTTTGCCTGTGCTTTGAGCAAATGCCAGTACAAGGTGCAGGGATAGCAAAGTACCCATATTAAGGAGTAAATCACAGAAAGGCTCATCCAACTGCTGGCACAAGTGAGAGTTTTTTGGAGCTCTGCATCATCTGTGCATGTCAAATGAGAGATTTTGTTCTATAGGCAGAAATGCAATGGATAGGTTGGACTGCATAAAGGAAAAAAAATATTTAATCTTTATTTTTTTCAGGTATTTTGAATATTCCCTAAGATATGTGATAACAGGAGCTGGCAAGTGAAGGAAAGGAGGGGGAGAAAAAATTTCTGAGGAATGTTCTGGAAACAAACAATCTTTTATGATGTCTACAATTCCTTTGGCTAGCAGAAGTCTCACTCCAGACTCTTGCTTTATAACATATAATAATAATAATCCTCTACTGTCCTACCATCTCTCCTCTACATTCTATGATGGAATCCAGAGTTACAAACAAGCTGGACTCCACAGGCAGAGGGTGTACCCCAAAGCAGTTCATTTCATGTCTCCCTAACACCCCACAGGCAGCCTTTGCCCCTGGAATAAAGTCACTATATAACTGTGGGTGACATTCTTGACATATTTTGACTTTCACTCCCAAAGTACATTTATTTCAGACCCTGCACGTGTGGGTTTTGGAGAACTGCTGGGGCTTGGGGATTTTTTTAGCTATTTCCTTAGCTTGATACTCTGCCTTCTTCCTGGAGCTGGCCATCCTGATTGCTTTGTAATGAAAGCAAAGTACTTCAGCTTTGAGAGAGAGTAAAAAGAAGCAGGCAAAGCATGGTGATTCTCATTCTCCTTTCAAGAGTGACACAACAGAGTATGCAATTCAACACTCAGGATCAGGTTTTTTTAATCTGAAACAAAGCAGCTTATAATTGCTGTGATTATAAACTACACAGTGCTAATTTCCTAGGTAAAGTTCTCATGGTGCCCCTACGAGTCACTTTCCCACTTTGGGAACATGGGCATGGGGCAACAAAGCCCACCAGTCATCAGCCTGTGTTTTAATCTGACAATGCAGTCATGATTCTCTGTACTTCCAATGGCAAATACATCATGCCTGGTTGGCCACTGCTGGTATCTGATTGTCCATGGTTACCTTGGCTTCAAAGTGAGGCAGCAATGCACATTTCTGATACTCTCCCTTTAATGTAGGATGAAGCTGGACACAGCTCAGAGAGAAATCCATAAAATCCATTACCTATTTATGATAATGTACAAATCATGTTGAAGGAGAACCATATGTTAAAGTGGAGGCTAGAGCCCAATAATTTTTTTTGGATGAAAACCCTTTAAAAAACAAAAACAAAAAACAAACCCAAAACTAAAATAATTGACATTTGCTTTTGCCAGTAGAAACATTTGTGCATGAATCTCCTGGGAAGGGCATTTAATCTTTTTATGTGCCATCCCCTCAGACATCTCTAACCCTCACTGCAAAACAGACAACAAAGATTCCTCACTCTGTGCTGCTGGTTAAACTTCTTAGAAGAAACATCTGGATGAAGTTTTCTTGGCAGCTGATTTGAAAAGTTGATTTGAAAAGATAAATCCCTCCTCTACTCTACATGCCAGTGTAAAGAAGGCAAATGGGCTTCGAAAGAAACACAACAATCACAGTTTTAACAATAAATTAATAGCTGTTTACCTGTCTAATACTTCAGTTGTTGAGAAAAGTCCTCCACGTCCTTACCTTCCAAAGAACATTCCTTAAATCTGTGCAGGATTTCAAAACTTCCATGGTTTCTAAGGAACTCATCAACAAACAGCATGTAAATACTGTCTCACTCAACACAATCCCAGGCCTGAATTAGCATCAAGTGACTTCAAATTTCTGATGTTGAAAATAAAGGATGTCCCAGCCCTCAGCTGCTTAAGCTTAAAGAGTCTGTCCAATGCAGCTCAATGTTTTGCTCCCTTTTGGAAATGCAGACCCTGGAATTCCCAGTTTTCCATAACAGACCTGAAAGTGAGACATTTCTGCTCTTGCTATTGAAGTGACTAGCAGCAGTGAAAACCCACATGAACCAGGAAAACTTTACTCTGCAGCTGCTGCATGGAGGGAGGAAAAAAAACCCAAACCAAACCAAAATGCAGCAGAGAACAGCACCAGAGAGCCTGACACAAACAGTAAAGCCTCAGGGGACCTTCTGCTCCTCAGTTGCCAGGCTGAGAGAATTCCAGGGGATGGGGCAAGGAACTGGCAAAGACAATTTGGCCTTTTCCAGAAGCCAAGGTGTACAGTGCTTCAGATTGATCAGACTGAATTATAATTACCCTAACACACACAAAAAATGTGGAAGCTTCATCACAGAGCAGGGCCAGCAATCTGTAATCCAGTATAGTCCTTGAGAATCTAATGGGTATGGGAAACTGAGGCACTGCTCTAAAGAAATACATTGTGCTTAAAATTGCTTGGTACATATTTTTATGTCATAAAGAAATTAAAACATAGACACAAGATCTGGTCTAAACGTTTTATCTCCAATCCAAACTTCACATTCTAAATCACCCCTAATTACTTGGGCTACACCACTGTGACCCCACTAGCTCAAAAGGAGGGGCACCTATCCAAATTAGTACTGCTGTCAGCTTCTCACTAAATGAACATGTTCAAAACCACCTTGTTAGGTGTGTTTCAATTTATGAGAACCCAGCCTTCAGAATTGAGGACCAACTCTGGCAGATAATGAAATTTCAGCGTGGGTCAAGAACAGCCAAATCCAACACAGACCAGAAATTCAATCACAGAAGTGTCCAAGTAAGAAGAAATAAGTTTGGAGCTGTTTTTCTTCTCCCAAGATAAATAAAACATTGTAAATATTTTGTACCACATTATTCAGTGCTACCAGTGGAATGGTGATGAATGAATAAAATCAGAAAAAAAGGTTTCTAGAATCCCAAATAAAATCCAATCTTCCTCAAAAATAGTGGTAATATCAATGTAGATGTAGGGCAGCCACCTGCTACATGTGCCATCATGGCTAAATGAAATCATTTAAGACTACTGCAGTGAGGGAAAATCCATACTTTTTTTTTTTTAAGACCCTTTGACATAACCAGTGTATGCTTTGCAACTCCAACAAACACCTCTCACTATGTATTTGGTCTGCACCAAATAAGGAAGATGAGAGAATATTCTGAATCCAGCAGTGTGTATGCAACCAACAAACAATTCAACCAAGTAGTAAAAAGCAGGTGACTGGAAAACATGGAACCAAGGCTTACAGTGTATCAAGAAATGTCCTTACACTTAAAAAAAAAAATTATAATGCACTCCAAAATCCATTTGTTCAGGCAATCCATGTACAACAGAAGGCACTGTTATCCATATGAATCTAGCAATTCTGCACAGCAAAAACCTGAGAAGTGCAACTCAATTAGATGCAGCCTGGCCCCTCCCAGTCAGTCAGGTTCCTTAAGGACAAATGTTTCCTTTCAGTCCATCAAATTATAAAAACACCACAAGAATTTGTACATTACAGTAGCTGGTTAGAAAGAGCATTCTGGTGGGGGAAGCACACTGCCATTTTCCAGAAAACCTTCAGCAGCATTAAACTCCCCTCCCCCACCACTCAGAAGTCATGATGATTTCAAAAAAAATGTACTGATGAGACCCTTGCCATTGATAGTTGTAGTTGATCCTTCAGTTGCCACCAGGAGTACTTCCAGCAAAGTTAAATGCTGTGATCAGTCCTTTGTTGTCAAATGTGTAGCCACTTTGTTGTCCTATTGTCTTAGTCTCTAGAATTCAAAGAAGGGAAAGGGTATGAAAAACAATCTACAAGAGAAAGCTTTTGCCAGAGACAATACAGCTCAGCTGAGAATGTAAAGTCGTAGCAAAACTCTCAGTGGAGTCAAGATTTCATTCCCTAAAAGCAGTGACAGCAATACATTACACTCACATTTTGCCTAAATGGATGAACACAAACACCTCTGCCACAGAGCTGAGAAAGGAATCCTCTACAGCATCAGCCTACTGCACCATTCTGTGTGCTTTTTGACCAAACCTGAATTTATTTTCCATGATGCAAACTTTCTCAGGGTCTAATCATTACACTGACTGTGCAAAAGTTATCAAATCGTTCATACACGTAACTCATCTGTAGTAACCTTCATCAAATGTCTGGCTGACAGCCAGATAATACCTTAATTTGGTCTTCATTCCAAATGTCAGATTGTGCAAAACTAGTCTTCAGCCTGTTCAAACAGCAGTGCATGTCAATGAGAAGCTACAGCAGGAACAACACACATTGCAGGCAAGGGGTAACAGAAGCACAACCACCTCCCCACGTATCTCAGGAAGTTAACTAGCACAGAGTTTTATTCTCTCTGCTGCTACAGATGAGATGCAGTGCCAACATTAGCTAAAAAGGCCCCAGAGAGGCCACTCACCTGCAGCATTTCTCCTGTGTTCTGCTAATGTGTAGATTTCCTGCAGCTGTTTCTTCTGATCCTCACTCAGGGGTGCAGTCAGTGAATGGTACCAGGCTGCATCCCGGCCCTGCACCGCTGGGGAGGGGGAAAGAGGTTACTGGGCTGAACTGCAACTTCATGGCAGAAGAACAAAATGAGACACAGGGAATCCCTGGATGGTTTTCAAACTGAACGTGCACTGCTAAACAGGTTGGGCATCCCTGTCAGTTCTTGGCACACAGTGAGAACTCCTTGATGCAAATGGTGGAGGAGCCAACCAGGAGGGGAGCAGGGCTGGATCTTATCCTCACCAACAAGGAGGGTCTGGCTGAAGCAGTGAAGGCTGAGGCAGCCTTGGTCTTAGTGATCACAAGATGGTGGAGTTCAAGAGCTTGTCTAGCAGGAACAGGATTTCAAGCAGGACTACAACCCTGGATTTCAGGAGGGCAAACTTTGGCCTTTTCAAGCAATTGCTGGGTGAAATCTCATGGGACAGGGTACTAGAGGGCAGAGGGGACCAGGATGGTTGGTTAACATTTAAGGATGTCTTCTTCCAAGCTCAAGATCAGTGCATCCCAGTAAGTGGGAAATTGAGAAAGGGAGCCAGGAGACCTGATTGGTTAAGGAAGGAGCTGCTAAGCAAACTGAAGTGGAAGAAGAGAGTCCACAGACCATGGAAGGAGAGGCTGCCCACCTGGGAGGAGTACAGGACTGTTGTCAGAAGATGTAGGGAGGTAACTAGGAAGGCTAAGGCCTCATTGGAACTCAACCTGGCAAGGGAGGTCAAGGATAACAAAAAGGGCTTCTTCAAATGTGTTGCAGGGAAAGCTCAGGTTAGAGGCAGTGCAGGCCCTCTGCTGAATGAGGGGGGTGCCCTGGTGACAGAGGACACAAAGAAGGCAGAGTTCCTGAATGCTGAATGCCTTCTTTGCCTCTGTCTGTACTGCTGGAGACTGCACTCAGGAGCCCCTGGCACATGAGGCACCAGAGGGCAGCATGACAAAGGAGGCTTCCCTGGTTGATGAGGGCTGGGTTAAAGAACAGTTGAGTCATCTGGACATCCATTAGTCCATGGCTCCTGACAGCAAGCACCCATGGGTGCTGAGGGAGCTGGCACAGGGCATCAGGCAGTGAGGTGGATTGGGAACTGGTTGAAGGAAAGAAGCCAGAGAGTTGTGGTCAGTGGGACAGAGCCTGTGACTAGTGGGATCCCACGGGGTCAGTGCTGGAACCAGTTCTGTTCAACATATTCATCAATGAGCTGGATGAAGGCACAGAGGCACTGAGACATAGGAAGTTTCATTCATGAGAAGGAATTTTTTTTACTGTGAGGGTGACAGAGCACTGGCAGGGGCTGCCCAGGGGGTTTGTGGAGTCTCCCTCTCTGGAGATATTAAAAACCTGCCTGGATCTGTTCCTGGGTGACTTGGTCTAGGTGCCCCTGCTCTGGCAGGGGGGTTGGACTAGATGATCTTTCTAGATCCCTTCCAGCCCCTGACATTCTGTGAATCCCCACTGTAATAGAGGCAAAGTTCCACTTTGGGGAATTTCATTACATCCTCTGCTGTTATTCATGGACAACTATGAAGTTAATCTTCTCATTTAAAACTAGTATAAAAGCTAAAAGCAACAGGATTAGTTAATCAGGAGAGAGAGAAAATAATTACTCTGTTATGATTTTAGCATCTAGAAAGTGACAAATATTTCTATATATAAAGAGTCCCTGTAGTGACCAAGTCCCTCTTATTCAGGCTGTGGTTCAGAAGTTCTGAAAGAGACCATGACTGGTGGCATTGATTTGTGGCTGTATTTCCTAACATTTGGGGGTTTTCAGTATTTGTGAACCAAAAAGTGCTAGGACAAACATGAGAAAGCAAATCCCATTTTCCAGTTTCAATAAATTTCTAAATTATTGTGTCTAACAAAGAAAAATGTTAAAACATAAACATCTCCAAATGTTACATCATTCTGCCAACTGGCAGCCACATACCTAAAAGTGCTTGTGTAAAAAACTGGTATTCATCAACTCCATTTTCAAGGTCAAGAGGTGTGCTGAACCCTTCAAGAGCAGTCTCTTCCAATGCATCTTCATCCCAGTCATCATCATCATCATCATCATCTTCATCCTCTTCCTCTCCACCTCCCCCTCCCCCACCATGGTTCTCTTGCATTGCCTGGCTCACTTCATTTGTCTCCTCCTCATCACTGGGTATCTCTTCTGCAAAGGCATTGGCATGTTTTGTAGAAGTTTGAAGAGGGACTTATAAATGAAGAACAATTAATAAATCCAGGTTTTGGCTGGAAAGGGAACCCTCTGTTAACACCCTCCCCCTAGAATGTTAGAACTGGAAAAATAATTTAAAAAAAGAAGCTGTTAAAATGTTTCCTACATTCAGCATGGGTTAAATGTTTGTTCCTAAGCACACCTGGGGAATGGGAAGCTGCCATCTTCTTTCATCTCTCATTTCCAGTCACCGTGCAATTACAGGATGACAAAATTTTGAGGAAACTTAAAACAGCATCTTTCTCTTAGTTTCACCTTCCACTCTGCTTATGAAATGACTACTGCATCCCAAATGAACTGCAATTCCAACATGCAGTTCTAAACACTGCTATTTCTTACTTAAGAGAAAATATTTCTGACATCACTGGGAAAAAAAAAATCCCCCATCTAATTCCAAACTTTCAGCTCATCCTGTGTTAACAGTATAGAATGAATAAAGATTACTTTATCTGCAAGAAGCAGGGACTGAATGACAAGACTGAGATTTGAAAATTGCTGTGCTGTGTCCATACTGTATTCCTATGCATTGAGAAGAATTCTGTAATTCCACTACAGAACAATCATGGCTAAAAGTTGAGTGGATTACATCATCTGGTTACACACAATCTAATTTTCAGACCTCAAACCATCTATCTCCTGTTCCAAGTCAAATACAGCCACACGTAGCTGCCTTTAATGCTGTGGGAAAGTCACTTCCCACAATTATTTCCAGCAGGTATTTGGTATTTCTTCTCTGGCAGACACCAGGCTGTCTACTCCAGAAACCTCAGCTGTCTCAAACCCCACTTTACAAATCAATTCCCATTTGGACAAAGAAGACTTGCTTGGATTTTCTTCAAAGTTCACCCAAACAGGTTTTTCAAACAGTTGGGTTCTAGGAGCAGCTTCTTTCCAGGTGCTAAGACTACAACCAGCTCAAGCCTGACAAACTCCAGCTGCATATGTGAGAAGCCAGAGCACATTCACAATCCAGAAGAGCAGCCTTGCAAATTTCATTGCTGCTCTAAAGCCAACACTAACCTTTCACAGAGTGGTGGCTGTTATATACTGAAACATTTTGGGAGGCAAAAAATCAACTCCTAAGATGATCTTTCAAGCACCCAGTAAGCTGAGCTATTTTCAGACTAATGAGTCTTAAAAACAAACTGCAATTCCTTACCCCCTTCAAATTAAATCCAGACAAAATCCACAATGTGAAAAGGGGAGATTTTACCATTATCTTCTGCAAGGTGTTTCTCATCTTTAGCATGGTCCTCGTGCTCTGTGAGCTCTCGTGAGGCACAGACTTGTTTTAAGCCCAAGAAGAGGAGGAGGATTGAAGGGACAATCTGGGCAGCCACAGCATCCACTGCTGGAGGTCGGTTCTGCAGTTCCATCAGGATGCTCAGTCCTATTATACACATCTTTCTGTCATGAAGTCTGAAAAAAAAAAACAAACCCCACGCACTTGTTAGACAAAAACCAGATTTTTCACTGCAAGGATATGTAAAGAGCATTCTAGACCTGGCACTTGGTGTGGCAGGGGATAATGTCACAGAGACTGTGTTCACAGTGTCTGTTCAAAGCTCCTAAACATGTCATTCCCTTTCTTTTGAATGCAAGTGCCCACTGGAAAGTCCAGAACAACTAAATACCTCTCAAGTACTGGTCAAATTCCTGGAGCAATTGTTTCCAATTACCAAATACAAATTCTGTAATGCTAAATAAATACTATGAAATAATTATGCAGAATATCTTTAGTAAAGCATTTGAAACATATCACCATTCAATAGGATGGAAAATTAATTTGCCTTGGCTTTGATAGCAGTAATGTTGCAGGGACTGAAATTAGCAAGAAGACTTAGTGAAGAGTAATGATAAGCAGGAATGCACTGAACTGCAGGGTGCATTTATGGAGTGCCACAGGGCCAGCTGTATTGAAACACATTTATTAAGAGTCAATCGGAATGGTTGTTTTATACATTCCATTTTCAACACTAACTTGAGACACGTTGCTAACACCAGTGAAAGCAGAGCAATAATTCCACCTCCTTGAGAAAAACTCAAAAAAAACCCCTCAGACAGGGAACTTGAATGAGTCCACCTCCACTAAAAGAAACAAAACCATAGATAATTGAAGGGACAGAAAATAATGGAACAGAGACTTTTGTTACTGATACTTCCAAGAAAAACCAAGTCCACTGAGCTATCAAATGACACTCTTGGTCATGGTGGATTTGGCTGCTCCATCACACATGCTGAATAAGGTACCAAACTGCAGTGTCCATTACTGCTAACTGCAATAGTTTATTTTCAGAAGGAATGGGGCACCAAGGAGGGCATCCAGAATCATTTTGGTTGAAAGAGACCTTTAAGAGCATTGTGCCAACCCAGCCCTGGCTGAGATCATCACTAAACCATGTCCCTCAGCACCACAGGAACATGTCTTTTAAATACCTCCAGGCATGGTGACTCCACTACTTCCCTAAGGATGCCAGGCTTTGCTTGCTCCCTCAGCACCATTTCAAGCCTGGAGAGTACCAAGCTAACCACACAACACGTGGCAGTGCAAGGCAAAACTCCTAGGCAGGTCTAGTTTTAACAAGCTGCATGTGGTCTTCATAATCATAGAATCATGGAAATGTCTGGGTTGAAAGGGACCTCCTGAGCTCATCCAGTCCAACCCCCCTGCTGAGAGCAGGGACATCTGCAACTAGAGCAGGCTGCTCAGAGCCTCCTCAAGCCCCACTTTGAATATCTCCAGGGATGGGGCCTCCACCACCTCCCTGGGCAACCTGTTCCAGTGCTAAATAATCTGCAGGAGCAGGAAAGTAAACTTAAAGGCACCATTTTCAGCCACTGACAAGAATGCCAACCTAAAAGAAGGTATGCATCCATGGGTCAGGAGCTGCCTGTCTCAGTCCAGTCATGGCATGACTCCTACCACACTGACTTACAATGTGTCTTCTCTGCACATGCTCTGTCCCAACAGATTATCTGCAGTCAGATGTCAGCCTCCAGTGACAGAACAACTCCTAGCAGGAAGAGGAGAGGTAGCTGTTGACTACACCTGACTGTCTGCTTTGCTGTTAAGGGGATCTGAATCTCTCAGTCAGACACCCCATCTCAGCTGAGAAGCAAGCACTAACTGTCAAGCACTGGGCTTCACATCTGCCCAGCATCAGGTGCATGCTTAGCTATTTAATTTAAATTAAATTACATGTAATTTAACTGACAAATGTTCAGCTCCTGCCCAAGTGCAGACTCATGCAGTGTGCACACCTATTGTAGGGATATCAGAATGCAGTTTAAATTCTGGAGCACATTAAACAGTGCATGTATCAATGGCACCATGACAAATATACAAGTTGACCCTGAAAACTTCCAGGGATTAAAATCAGAGCGTGGGATTCAGAGGAAAGAATAATGGGGGTTTAGCATTAAATGAAGCTGTTCAAAAGACTTTATAAAACAAAGAACAGAACATATGTATGCAGTGTAACAGAAAATAGAGTGAACACCTTGCTGAAATTCTGCTGTGCAGCTCACCCTCAATCCATGCTGGACCAGCTTGTGGAGAAGCAGATTTTTAATAAGGAATGCAAAATATTTTTCTGAAATATGATGTGCATTGTACTCCTGTATCCTCACAACACACAAAATTCAGCACGTAGCTCAACAGTCAGAAAAGTTAGATGGAAATAGGTCATCTTTACTGGCACTCCAGCAGCTGGAAGTGGTGTGGATGACTTAGACTAACCAAGGAGTAAGGACTCTTCCATCAACAGGCTAAACAGAAGCAAACAAGAAATCAAAACCATGGACTTTTAAAACAAAAACCCCACAATACTTGCCCAAGAAAACAGTCTGTGTCATTCATCCACTGGTTTATGAACTGTGCAGTGATGGGCTCAGGATTGTGTGGAAATCTGATGTTCTCCAAGGTGTGCAGGAGGAGGTCAGGATTGTAGTAGAGTGCAGCTATGGCAACCTGGAGACACATGGTACGAAGCTCACTTGTTTTAACTCCTCTGGTCAGCCTTTCCAGAACAGCCTCCACAAAGAGGGGAATACACTGGGCACAGAAATGGAAAGGAGAAACAAAACAAACCCACACATAAACAAAACAGCCATTATACTTGCCAGGTTATATAAAAATTGTAAATACCTTTATCAGAACTGATCTCCACAGTCAGGTGGAGTCCAGGTATAACCTAGGAATGCATCCTATTAACTTCCTAGTATAAAAGCATTGTAAGGCTCTGATTATATGCTTGCAAATCTTACCCACAAGAGTGATTCTCTGAGCTAAAAATGGACAGTTATTCCCAGCACAGAGGAGAGTATCTAGGGCCATTTGGTGGAATTTGTTCTAGTGTGTGTAAAATGTTTAGAAAATAACTCAAAGACATCCTCATCTTTGAATAAAACTATCAACACTAACAAGCAATAAAAATTAATTACCTAAAACGAGGGAAAATGTCTAAAAAAAAAGTTTTTCTCCTAAAAAGGAAGTTTTTCCTAATATTTTCCTAAGAATTTTCCTAAGAAACTCTTGAAAACTGTGATCTATGTTCTTCCCAGCAATCCCAATCCAGCCATGCTAAAAAAAAAAGAAATCTTAATTTTCAAATGTACTGAATAATTCAAAATACTAAAAAAAAACCAAAGTTCACATTGCTTGGAGAACTTCAGCAGCTGGATATGTACAGTTAACCTCTCAGCCACAATACTTGTGTTCTTGATGAATATGAGAATTCTTTATCTCTCATCACTTCCCTTTATATAGGGAAGTGTTATTTATAAGAATCACTGATGTTTTGCCACACTCAGTATGTGTTGTGCATCAAAAGGGAAATCCTATTAGGAAATAAGCAAAAAAAATAAATCAAATCCTGAATTATATACTATATAATGTATGTATACATAATATATGTATATAATATAATATATTATATAATGTCTGTACTATATCCTTATCATTCAGTCTGTATCCATTTTCTGGTCATGCCCTCTAATCTCAAATGAAAAAATAAACAGAAAAACACACACAGCAAAAAAAAAAACAACAAAACAAACTAAACCCCAACAACCACCCAACCTTACAAACTCTCCTGGGCTCATTTATTTTTCTGTATTTCTCCCCACTCCTACACTTTATATTACCCTCAAATTCTCTCATTCCAACTGCTTTTCTCTGGAATTATGCACAAATCACTGGAGAAAAGGTTTTTCACAGATATTACCTGGTCAATACCCCTTCCTTTGCACTGAAGAACAATGACTTCCAAGAGTTTGGCTGCATGGCACTCTGCATCTTCTCCTGCATCTCCTGTTAACACCTAACAGCCAGAATGACACTTTAGCTCAGCAGTATTAATCACTGACAGCTCTGAAGGCAAGCTGCTCCTGTACCTGTATGCAGCACAACACCCCTCCACATGGCATGTAAATGATTCATGCTAGATTTTGTGAGGATTTAAAACATATAAAAATGATCTCTATGGGACCTAAACAAAGGTAAGGGGCTGAAGATGAATTAAAAACCTTAGAGGAAAATGGCTATAGCTCTTTATGAATGTTAGCATTCTTGATATATCAGCACTTCACTTTTTTTAGGGAAGTGTTACTTGTAAGAATCATGGAGGTGTTCCACATTCTGCTTGGGCTTGGTTTCTTTTTTACTTAAATTCCAATAGACACTGGCAGATCAACAGCCTGGCAAGGTGAAGTCCTGTCTTGAGCCTGGCTTCTGATTAAAAACAAGTTGTATGCTACCACTCTACACATATGCACATACACTTGAAACTGCTTCTTCTCAGTACATTTCAACCCTATGCTGAGTGTCAATCAAACCTGATGAAGAATCAGAGTCCCCAGACACATTCAACTTCTCTAAGTTTCTTAAAAAATGAGTAGGCAAACAGAAGCTTAACACTCTGTAATGCCCAACATCAGAAAAAGGCTGCAGTGTGATCTCATACTTTATTATGCATCAGAGAACTGGCAAAAAAAGAGAAACATGATTAATGTAGGAAAGACTTCAAATGAGTCTGTAACTTAGCTGACAGCTAGAGGATCCAACAGTGAGTGGCACAACCCAAGGAAATCAGGCTGAATTAATTCCTCTCCTTACCAAAGTAGCTGCTCATAGAAGAGGGTCAAGATGAGCAGCAACTTTCTCCCACACAGGTTTGTGTGTGTGTGTGTGTGTGTGTGTGTGTGTGATATTTTAAAAAGTATGTGACTTTTACAAGTGTGAAGGTGCCACGTGTGCTTGGAACTGAGCCAAGACCAAATTCAGTTTTTTGTTCTGACCTGACTGGCCACTGCCTGGTGCTTCAGGGCACTCCACTAATCTGATTGTTAAGTACCACTGATAAACCCAACAGTGAGAATCAGAAGCCTTACCTTTTTACACATAGCATAAATGATTTCTAAATGCTTTGGGTTAGAAAGTAAAGTGTCAGTGTCAATGGTCACATAATTATGCAAGAGAGGCATCATATCTGCAGAACAGGGAAAGCAAAAGAGAAAAGAAAAAAAAAAAAAAGATAAATCACAAACTAAGCCCTGCAAAGTGCTAGCCAGTGAGGCTGTATAGTCCTATAATGGGATTCATTAGCTCCAGTTCCTGGATATGGTTAGAAATTCAGACTCTGCAGAAGTCTACTTAGCAGAATTCTTCACAGGGTGCCCTCTCAGAAGAGGAAATAGAGTAATTTGACTTAATTAACTTGTTGTTTGACATTACACTTTGTATATTTCAGCTTTCTTTGAGTTCAGGACTTTCTAAATAACTGATCTCACTGAGATTTGAACACTTCTCCTACCTAACTGTGCTCCTGTTGCACTCCCACACTGACCAGCCAGGGCAAGACTCAAACACATGCTGGCTTTAAAAAGCAAGACACTAAATGGAAGTGCCCCTTATTAAGGTGCTTTTTAAAGATGAATTCCCAAAGGGTGGAAATAGCAATAAAAGTGATCATACCTGCAAAGTACTCAAAGCAATCCTGCTGGAAAACCTCATACAGAACACCCAAAAGCTGCCACATCTGAGGTGAAATCATCTGGCATGTCAAGCTGTAGGCCAAGGAGAGAATTTCTTCATAAAACTCTGAAAAGGACAAACAATTTGAGAAAGGGTGCTTTAAAAAAATAAATTAGGCTTGCAAATATCTTGAAATCTGAAACCAAGTCATGTTAACAACTAGAAGATGGAAGTTAGCAACTCAGTCAACACATAGAAAAAGAATACAAATTGGAAGACCATAAAATCCTAATGTCCTTTAACACAGCTAGCTAGAACTATGATCAGAACTGCATCTGCTGCTTTTGAATATGACCTCCAAAACACAATAACCAGCATGACTAAGGTACAAGAAGAGATCAGGAGAATAATAACTGAGAATTAATGTGGGTTTTTTTTCCTTTAAAGAAGCACACACACAAAAAAAAGATGAAGTATTCAGGGAGACAGTTTTGTATGCAATAATTAAGATTTTTTTTTTTTTTAACATACAAACATGTAATGTTTTGCTAAAAATTATCTCCAAAACATACCTATAACATGTTTCTGCAAAACGAGTCCAATGATCTGTAAACAAATGCTTTCAAGCTGTTGAGTTATCTGAAAAAAACACCATAAACCAGTTTATTAAAAACCTTAGAAATACAGTAATTTAATCGATGTATTTGACTAATTCATTTGGAGGAGTTCTTCAAAGAAAGAAGGCTATGAATAATGGCAATTAAACAATATTTTAATGCTGCATTAGTGATCACAATATTACAAAGTAAAGTCTTATTGATGTGAATGAAGTACTCAAATTTTCAATAAACACTCTTGTTGCTTTGAAATTTGTCACAGCATTTTTCTTTATTAAAAAAAAAAATATTTTAACTGTATCTATTGTCATGTCTGGATAGAAAGTAAAACTGTACTCAAAAGTTTTGGGATAACAGCATCTACCCAAAATCTGGAAGTAGAATGAGGAAGAAGGAAGAAAGTAAGAGATGCTTTTGCCTAAGTCTATGGAGAGAATTTATGAATTAAACTAAATTATAAGAACTCTATGGCCACATTCTAATTCTCTTTAAAACCAGACATTTCATGCTATTACCACAGGTCATTCTTGCTTTCATCAGGCTTTCTGGGCTTCTTCTATCTATCAAAAGGATTAACTATGTGACCACAGATTCACACTTGACACAGGAGTTCCCATCCCTTAAACTCTCCTCAGCATCATGAAATGGAGAGGTATTGCTGAGGAATTTTCAGCCTCATCTATAATTTCTATATAATTTATATAACTTCTAATATGATTTAAGATCCTGAGATGAAAAGCACTCTGCACAGTATATTAGTTTGTGCTTCACAGAACAGAAAATCAAGCTACTGTGTTTATACCAAAAATACCCCAACCCCAGAGGTTTTCCTGGGCTAAAAGCAGAAGATTGCCTTCAGAATGTCATTCCTGGTGCTCATCTTAGCTACTAGATTTCATTTTAGCTTTCAAAAGACATGAGTTCTCATAAAGGAAGGTGTTTGGAAATCCAAAGGAACACAAAAATCTTGCAGGGAAATAGTGGGCATTTTAATGAATGTATTTTATCAGCTTCCTAAAGAGATTTCACATTCACAATGAAACACAGTCATTGTAAATCAAGGAAGCCAAGGATAAAGCACTTCTGTGCCAACTGAGATTAATGTTACTGACTGAATTTGCCCCTCTGTCACTGAACTCCCTCCTGCCTCAGTCAGCCCAGGTGGTACAAGCAGGAACACCTCTTTCTTCCCTGACCATGTGAAATGTAAACTTACATTCACCACAACTGAGACTAGTTCCCAGGAATGCTCTCCTAGACATTGCTAGGTAACCAACAAAATATGAGTCACCACTGCAAAAAATTAGCCTTATGCAAAATGTTTTTCTTAAAAAATCTATTTTCACATTCTATCATACAATTATTTGATAAAGTGTTTACCAGTATAAGGACTAAGGAATTTTCCCTCAGGATGTAAATTCCTCTTGAAGTCAAGAGCTCCACAATTAAGAGATCACAAAAGTAAACTGCACATTAAATTCAAATTTGTCAGAGATCACTTGGTACTAATTCACCATCCTGCTACAGTAAATGCACATTCATGTCAACCCAAGTGATGCAACATGCACAGAAGTGCTTGTTGCCATGATCTAAAGGCTTGAGGGAACAGCAGAAGATGTATACAATAAAAATCTGACCTCCTTGTGATCTTCCACAACTGTCAGGATGGTGTCAATTGTGTGTAAGATGCCCATGGCCATGACTGTTTTGTCCTCTACTTCCTCATATTCCTCACTCTGAAGAACTTTCCCAAATATTTCAGCCTGTGAAGAAAAAACAACCAACCAACTTGACATTCAAGAGCAAACTCACATTTCTCATTTGTCATGCAACAGCAGCAATGCTTTAGTGTGAGAGCTGTCAGTGCTCAAGAATGTGCTCTTGATTTTTGAATGGGGAATATACAAAATTAAACACTTCTTTTTTTTGATAAGTCTATGTTGTCATTAGAAATGTTGAATAGAGTTGGACTCATTAAAACCAGTAACAAAATTCAGAATCTTTGAAAGCCCTATAGGTTTTAAAGAGGCTTCCTAGAGAGAGAAAAAAAATTGGTTACTATAGCTGGATCTTGAGAAAAAGACTCCTTTAAGCAGTGTGCACTTTAAACAAGGTTCATTAAATGCTTATCAAACTAGACATATGCTTCTGATTGAGCTGTTATTTTACTGTTGTCTCTTACCAGGTGTTGAGTCATGTCAACAGCAATAGTAGCAACTTCCTGACTGTACTCACAGATCATCTTCTGGATTACATTAGTGAGATCATCATTTTCTGTCTCTCTAACAATGTGCAAGAGCTCTTGCATGACTGGCCTTATGTAAGGCTTCACATATTCCTTGGCTAAAAAACACAATGGAAAGCAGGTGAAATCAACTGTCCATAAACACAAACACACAGCATCTCCAACTGCTCCTGAACAAAACAACTTGAGGTTTAATTCACAAAAAAAAAAAAAAAAAAAAAAAAGAGCTGAAAAGCCTAACCAAGATCCTTTTACAGCCCATAACTGTCACCCTAACAAAGTCAAGACAATGTGCATTTACCACATTCAATACTGAAACACAAGCTACAGCTGAAGTGGTTTAGGGGGCATGCACATCCTCATGCACTGCAGCATTCATTCTTAAAAATACACACTATTGCACTTCATTAAAGAAAAATGAAGACAGGCACTATTTCCTTTCTCACAAGAAATATGCTGATACTTCTTTTGTACAAAGACATACACATTATCAGTCAGCATTCTATGAAATATACAGTATTTAATGAGCAAGTGAGGCTGCCTAAACATGATTAAATGTTCCAAAATCTGTCTTGAAGTGGTAGAAATTTTTGATAAATCTGCATCAACCTCCTCATCTCTAAAAACAACAACAACAAAAAAAAACATTAAAAAAGCAGTTTATACAACTGATGAATCCCTGTGGCATACCTTGCTCTTGGTTGCTTATTAATGTCTGAAGAGCTATGGCTGCTTCTACTTTGACAGGCATTTCCTTATCATCAATCAGGCTCTTCTTTGCCAACTCTACTGCATTCCTCAGGTTTAGCTCGTTGTGAAATTTTAAAGCACTGAATGAGTGAAGTACCCAACAGGACTGCATGACAAAAAGAAAAGCAAGGTAGGAACCAACTGCTTCAACTGTTAGCATTTTTTTAGCTGATACTGAAACAATGCCAACTGGCTCTCTGCTTGTGTGTATTGCTTGTTTTATTGTTTGGTTGGTTGGGTTTTTTAATTATGGTTTATTCACACAGTAAACATAACACAGTTTTTGCACTCAAGCAGTTCTTCATTTTCCTTTCCCAAATTCCAATAAATCAAGAACATAACTGGCATTCATGGCAAATACTGAAATGAATGTAACAGTTGATTAATTAATAATAACTTACTCTATAATTAAAGATAATTAAAACTTACTCTAGCTCTGAGGTACCCCAGGTTAGACATGAACAATGGAAACACATGATTCTGTAACATCAGCTCCATCTGATCCTTGAAGACACTCTTCTGTTGGTGTAAATAAAAATGAATTTTGAAGCCCATTCATTTTACATCATTCTAGCCAGTAATCATTTTCAGCCATGGGAAATACAATGATTTGTCTATGTCATAAAGATCTTTTCCTCACAAAAGGATCTGGATCTCATGCCTTGAACCAAGCAAGCCTTGTAAGCACAGCAAGTTGAAAGCCAGGTCAGCTAAGAAGTGCACATACCACATTCCACTCTACATTGCTTGTTGCAATCCTGTAAACTGGAGTTGTCATTTTCTTTATGGCAATTGATTCCAGTGAAGTGTGATCACCTAAGATGCATTAGATATTGGACATCCCCTTTCACCCTCTACCTCTTAGCCACTGAATCATTCTTCAGCTGGTAAGACAGTTCCCAGTATGTGTCTTTTCTAGTACTCTGAGGCCATGGTTTTGCTTTAAAATTAACAAGGATCAATAAACCTAGTACCTCCATTCTTCCTACAAAGGAATACATATATGCCTGAAGACAAATGGAAGTATGAAACATCTGTGTTTCAAATGACTTACCCTTCTCCAGACAAGGGGATTTCTTTCACAAATTACCTTAGTCCATTACTAAAGGTGAAAGAATGTTGTAGCATGTAAAATAGTTCTGTGTTACCAGCTAAAGAATGATTCAGTGGCTAAGACAGGCAGAGGGTGAAAGGCACATCCAATATATAATGCATCTTAGGTGACTGCACTTTACTTCACCATGATTTTTCCCCACACTGATTCCCCAACCTTCAGAGAGGCAGGTGAAGAAATGAGCAGAGAAAAAACAGAGGAGGGAAAAGACTTTTCCTTGTGCACGTAGGTCAGAGGTTTGCTTGCATGAAACTGAAGTCATTGTGAAGAGCCAGGTGGCTATGGCAGGGCTGTGGTGTCCTTACAACCTGTATCTTGGTCAGCTCACCAGAATGCACTTAGAAATCAAATATTTTGTGCAGAACCAGTTCACAAAATTTTTCAGTCTGCCAAATCCCAGACACAAGAAATTCAGAGTTCAGTGGAGCCTGCAGTGTTTGGGGATTATTACTCTTTTATAAAGTATATTACAACCTCATGTTTCAAGACTGAAAATTTCAAATAGGAGCAGTATAGAGTAATAATTTTTATTTTCCACCCTCAGGACAGAGATAAATGGGTTTAGAACCCCCCAGTCAATATGAAGGTCTCCTTACAATGTGAACAATGTCTTCCTCTTTCACTGTTATGCTCCAGCATGAGGGAGGGCATTTACAATCTAATATAATCTACAAAAATTCTGCAAAAGTTACTGATGTTTCAAGGTTTCAGATCAGACTCTGGATTAGTACATTGGTAATAAATAGATGGGAAATGTTAGTAAGATGTTGCTTGTAACATGAAGAAATGTTCTGCACAGACACCCCACATAAAAACAGAATAAATGGCTTTTAAAAGGAAGCTTCCAGCACAAGGATACCACTCTCATGCCAAATGTGGCAACTTTTTGGCATACTTCTGACATGGAGAGGGGGCATCCTTTGGATTCTGCAATCAATATTACATTAGAGAGCAAAAGTGTGGATCAAGTGTGTACTCAAATTCCAGGAAAATACTCAAAACTCTGATGATACAGGCCATAAAAAAGGGAGGAAGGGTAAAAACTGTGCTCTTGACAGTTATTTTCAAAGCTCCTAACTGGCTGAGGAAGTAAGACTTAAAGCCACACACTGCAGGGTAAGAAAGCTGGAAAGCAAGAGAAAACATTCCTGCAACATGTTAAGTAAACATTTTTCCTGTAACCAGAAGAAGCCCACAACAGTGGAGGCTGTTGGGGGTTTGCTGAAGAATGGCAGGGGATGTTATTGATGGAATGCATGTTTGCTTTTTCAACACCCTTCCATTTTACTAGTACAGCAGGAGAGGACTGAGGGACTGTTCTGCAGCAAACAAACATAGCTTGGGGGAAACCTGAGAAGAAAAATCTATGTGTAAAATGGGAATATTAAAACCAGGAAAGAATGTTAATGTTTTTAAAGAAACAAAACCTCAGATTCTTATTGCACAGTGCAGTCAATCTACAGACCTTATAAATGTGGCTAAGGACTAGCCATACTTTATAAACTAAGACTTTTTTTATTGCAAAAGGCAGCTGATAATAAGAATTACAGATCTTTTTCACTTCTTCATCCACTTACCTTCAGTAAAATATCTGCCAGAGATCCTATGACATGCAAAGCTCCATCTTTTTTCCTTGGATCAATGTTTGGCTCTGTCAGAATCTGGTAACAATATGCCATCATTTTTGGCAATACCTATGCAAGAAAGAAAACAAACAATCTCCTTTTGTCCAGCTATTTTAATAGCATTTTTCAAACTAAAAAATTCACATGACATTTGTAAGTAGAAATTTTATCTTGGCCAAAGGGACTATGAGGTCCTATGGTGAGGTGAGGTGCAGCATCTTTAAATTGTTAAAATTTAGAAGGTTCCTTTTTTTAAGCCAAACTTGTCTAAATGAAATTAATCTTGAAATTTCACATTAGTAATAGTAAATAAGGTGTTTTCACTGTCAATTTGAGGCAAAGAAAAAAAGGTGATTTAAAGACAAAGGCTCAAACACTACCTCACCTCTTTTTTTCCCCTTCCCTTCTGGCTTGTTTCACACACATATATTTAGATACATACATGTCTGTCCATGTATCTAAGAAGAAATTATTATGAAAATGTGAAAGTCAGTGGCCAAGGCATCTTTTGACAATAAAGAAATGGAAAGGTCACAGACTATTCCACCTGACATAAAGACTGTGCCCTTCTCTGAAAATCCATCTTGAAACAGAGCTCTGTGTTTACTGGCTGTTAAGATGGTGACCAGAAACAGGGTCCCAGTTTGAGTAAACTGATGTGCCTCCTTCCATAGCTTTTGCACAGACCACTGTCAGTATCAAAAGATCTACAGGAAAGTTTTGGCCTCAGTTAAAGAGCAGCTGGATGAAATTGTCAGCAGGATTTTAAATAGCATCAGTGAAAATGAATAATGATCAGATTCACTTTTTCCCCCCCCTGCTACAATTTGGGAAGCTCAGAATGAGCTGTAACAGATGCTAGTTTGTAAACTTGGGAAAACAGCAATACATCTATTCCTAATTAGTTTGTATCCAGTGGGTTCATTTGAAAGCTGCAAGAAGAATCCACTTATTTATTTCTACATAGACATAGTTTTGAATTCTCCCAAATTTGCTAGCACTCAGCCAGGAAAGCATTAGCAAGTAGGTTTTTCAAGACTAGCTTCTTGTAGCATCTTCAAATTGAAGGGAAAATGACATTATTATTATCAAGGAAACTTATAATAAAACATATCACACTTATATAAACCAAATAATTCAAAGCCACTAGTTGCATACCTCCTTTCTCTTCTTTGCAGCAGTATAAAGGAGATTTTGTGCTGCTGTTGTAGTGGATGCATAATCTTCAAACACATCTAACAAACAAACAAACAAACAAAATACTTTTCTGAACAACATCAGAATTTTTTTAATAAACCAACCTACTTATGGAATGGCACAAAATCAAGTTGAACATGTAACTTCAAAACTACCAACATGCTTTTCTTCACTTCATGATTAAAGAGTCAGACCCCAGCTCATGTCAAATGAAAGCATTTACTTCTTGCTTTCCAAATCTATTGACCACACATCATTCCCTTTATTAGGAATGCATTATTCATTAACTAATTCTTTTGAGACCATATATTTAAGGGATGAAAAATCCTGGCTTTTTAAAATAAAAATCACTATAGGAAGAACAACAATACATTCCAGTACCATCTGAATACCACATGTTCACATTTTGCCTTGATTTTATTAAAACCCCATGGGAAACCTTTTGGATGTAAAAACTACTTGGATCTGGGGTAGTTTTAAATCTGATGAAAGTTGAAGGTTTTTAGCTTCATTCATTACAAGTAAACCACCTTTAATCATATTGAAGATGTATTTATATCTTAGAAAAAAAACCAGACAAACAACAAACCAACCAAACTCTGCTGCCAAATGTGTTCTAATCCAAACACCCCTACAGAAATTGAATTAAATCAAATGATCTATAAAGGTAATCTTAAAATGTGGTTAAAATGACACACTAACTTTCCCTGGGAATTTGACAATAAAGTATGATAAAGAAATACTACCACATTCCTGGAATTCTTGTTCCAAACCTAACTGTGCCTCACTAAAGTTTAATTTAATGTACTTTCATGCTTGTTTTCTTTGCTTTCCTTCCACAATAAAATTAAAATCTGTGTTTGACAGTCTCAGCTACATATAAAACCAGGATTCACTCCTTTCACAGAAAGAACTGAATTCATGTACCAAAAACCAGTAACATATTTGTACTCCAGTGATCAACACTGATTAATATTTTGATTAATATTTTGCATAACAACTCCCTAAATTCTGTTTTCACCTATGCTAACTCCAAATCAACTCATTAAATATTCCCAAATGCTACCTATCTTTGTGGTGCCTGCTTTACAGGAGTTTTCCAAGCTAAAATGGGTATATTTCTGAAGTACCTTTAACTTCAATGACACGACTCTTTTTTAATAAGATTAATTATCCTTAATACACTCCTATGTGATGTTCCCAAAAGATTTTGCCCTGCATCTTTTGAAGGAATACATATATCCTGCAGTTTAGGAATAATAATAATGCTAGGCAAAAAAATGTTGAAGATGTGAACAATTTTCAACAGGCAAAGAGCAAGTCAGGCCTCTTCTGGTCAAAGTGAGAGCTGTAAGAACTTGCAGACAGCTGGCACATCTGCAATTCAGGATGCTGAAACTGGCATTTAAAAAGTGAACAAGCCAGATTATTTGGGCTGCACTGAGCACATGCAAAGTAGAAAAAAAAAATAATTATTTTATTTAAAGCTACCAGTCAAAAGGCCCAAATTCACTTGATCTGCCTTCTTCTTTTAGCTATAGATTGATGATATTTAAGAAACAAATTTTCTTCTTCCTATTGCTCAGGACACTGGTAAAGACAGACACATTACAGTGGCCATGCTGTTAACTGGGACTATAGTTATGATGAAAGCAAAAAATAAATGCTACCAAATTTCATGCGAATATATTCATAGGGATCCTCCTGCCAGAGCTCTTCATCCTCATCTTTGTAGCACATGAGAGAGAATATCACTTCTTCTGTTATACTCTAAAAGCAGAGAAGTCAAATACACATAAGTACACATAAAATCAAATTCCAGTAGAGCTTCCCTCATTTATGCAGTAATTTACCAGACCTACTTTTCTGAAGAGTACAGTTCTTTTAACCATTGTGTTGGCTAACAGAAATAAACTTACAATATACAAACCTTTCTTCTGCAGCAGTCCCAGACAGCAGTAATGATATAATTTATCTTTATAATACAGTCTTATTCACAAGATATACTTCAGGACATAGTTTACCTACACGAGACCCTTCACATCCTGCAGAAAGATCTCACCAATGCAACACTTAATGTGAGAATGAATTTCACAGTCCTTCCTCTTTACAGTCATGGGAATAACTAACATCAACAAGGGAACTTGTGATATGAAAATCACTTTCACTCTTTCTTAGCAGACTTATACATGTCCTTAAACCAGGATTCAGTTCCTCACCATTCATTTTCTCTTGCATTACAATCATTTATGAATTTCCAAATCCATTGACAAATCTGAACACTAGTAACTAATAAAAAGCCAGAACATTATGACTAGCTGGCAGACTTCAAATATACAAATAATTCAGTGAACAGAATCTTTAACTGAATTAACAATACCTGCAATCAGAGGTAGTCACAACACTGAAAAAGACAAGTTTGTCTTTGAAATGCTGCTCCTACAGATTGCTGCAGATCAACTGCTGCACAAAAGATTCATGAAGCTTTCTTTAAAACTGCAAAACTTGGGGACTTTTGTGTGTTTTCATCACTCTGATGATGTGCAGTGTTTATGAGTGGGTTTTACACACTGACCTGTATGTGTGGCTTCATTTGCTTCCATGTCACAGAATGAATAACCCCTTGGTTCAGATAATTCAGTGTTTGCTGAAGAACACGTGGCGCAACATAGTCTTTTTGCCTGTATTGGTCTAAGATTCTTAAAAGAACCTGAAGAAATAAAGAAATGACTAATTGATATTTTTAAATTAAACTGAAAATCCTCTCTCGTGCACAGACACACACAGTTCAGCAAATGTGCATGGACAGATGAATTCCTTTTAGAGCAGAGGTCCTAGGGGTAGTGATCAGTGTAATGCCTTTGATCCAAAAATCAGAAATCAGTTAAAATATTAAGGATCTAATTCTGCAAGCATTTCTGTGCATGTCTGCCTGTACTGTGAGCTCCCTCATGTGATCACTTGTGACTGTAAACCACTGACATACTTAATATTCACAGGCTCACAGTTTACACAGGCTTCAGCAAAAATTTGGAATAGGTAAGAAAAAGGCACCATGAAATTTCCAAGTTGGTTGGCTTCTAAATCTGTTAGTGGTGTCTGTGTTCATTCTTTAAGGACAGGCCCCTAAAGAAGACAAATTACTTGGGAAGAAAAGTGGTAAGAATAGAAATACTAATCTAGAAAATAAAAATAGGTTAGCACCTAAAAGTGTGACTCAGTCTGGATGAAAGCCACTTACCTTCAACTACTTTGTAACCATCAGATAGCATCACCTAGCTATCTAAACCATCACCTTTCACAAACTCTACCTCAAGAAAGTTTCCTTAATGTTAAGGCTTTCCACTCAGAAAAACCTACAGAACAAAGCCACTAAGATGCACTGATGAAAGATGAACTATTAAGTGTTAATAAGCATAAAGAATTGGCATGCACATGAATAACAATATAAATCAAGGGCAATACTCAACAAAATACTGAGTCATATATTTTCAGGACAATTGTACTTCATAATCCTTCACAATATTATAATTGTTATTCTAAGCATACCTCCTTCATTAGGAGTACTAAGTCTCATCTTAAGTCTTTTATATTATATGTTCCCCAGGCACAAATTGTCTGTATCTCAAATAGACTCTAGCACTATGTCAGCACTTAACAACTGATGAATAAGTAATGAAGGCTTAGTAATGTAATATTCACCACAGAATTATTATTAACTCTGCAAGGAAAATGTGACAAAGCAGCATTTAAAGGCCAGAAATGGAAGCAATGTGCAGACTGTACAGTCACAGAATCACAGAATTTTCGGGGTTGGAAGGGACCTCAAGAGAACATCCAGTCCAACCCTCCTGCCAAAGCAGGGTCACCCAGACCATGTCCCACAGGAACACACCTATGTGGGTTTTGAAAGTCTCCACTGCAGGAGACTCCACAACCTCTCTGTTCCAGGCTCTGTCACTCACAGTGAAGAAGTTCCTCCTCATGTTGAGGTGGAACCTTCTGTGTTTAAGTTTATACCTGTTATTCCTTATCCTGTTACTGGGCACTACACAGTTATTTGTAGCAAAAGCACTTACTAAAGACTGCTCTGAAAACATACCCTGCTATGACATGAGGCTTCTGCATCACTAGCTTTTTCTCTCAGCTGTATCTAGAATGTTTACACATGATGGTAACATCATTTCATAAGCACTCGTCTCCTCTGAGAATTTTCCTGCAGGGTTTTTGAATTGCTGAAAATTTGTGTTATTATATCTCAGTTGTATGGCACTGAGTTCTAAAGAACTTCTCAATCACTACAAGGAAAACCTTCCTGATTATGTTCATTTTTGTTTAACGAATGAACTTTAATATGAGCACTGTTGAAAAGCAATACATTCATTCAGCCAAAATTACCCAGTTCTGAAATAACTTCAATGGACTTACCTGTTGTATGCCCACAGCATAGGTTTTTAAAAAAAAATCTGAGAATTCAAAGTATTCTTTAGTTACATTTCCAGGACTTCCATACCTTTAAAAGAGGATACAGATATTTCCATCATGAGAAGTCTACCATGTCAGGAAAACACAGTACTTTCTAACACACAAAGTACCCTGAGTAGACTTTCTCCTCCAAGGGAATCCTTTCCCATTATTTCCTATATAATGCCCCATTTTTGTTTTCTTTCTTTGATTATCATAAGATACAACACTATAGCCAAGTAAATATAACTGCCTTTTTGTCATGGGCTCCTTTGCTTCCATGCTTATGGATTTCTTTTCAAATCTTCCCATCTTTATATTTGATAATACAAACATTTGTAACTGGATGTAGTCATGTGTGTGTGTGTGTGTATAAATTTATATTTATATAAAAATCTATCTATGTATCTAATGCATATTTATATATACATTTTTATCTCTCTCTCTCTCTCTCTCTCTCTCTCTCTCTCTCTCTAAAAGTACTTTTCCTGTGGGATGAATTTCTTGTCATCTTAAAGACTTAAATCATTTCACTGAGAGCTCGGGCCAGTGGCTGTGCCAGTGCAAGGCACTGAGGGAAGCAGCAGGAAGATCTTCTCAGTGACCATGAACTGCTGAAGCCACTAAACTGTCTTGTCTAATTGCACTTCAAGTCATGTCACAGACTTCCAACCTAAACTTTACTTTTCCTGTCAGCTTGTTACCGTTCAAACAGACGAGCTACAATATGCAGTGCCCACTTCTTGCATTTCCACCACACCAGCTCTGGTCTGTCATCTTCATCAATCTGCAGAGTCTCCTAGAAATACATACATTTATTTTAAATTAGCTGTGTGTACTGTTGAGAGAAATGATGCTTTGCATACAAATACACAGCATTGGTTCCAAAGCTTTGGTTCTGTTATCAGCTATATAACATTCAAGGACTCTCCAGTATCTTAATTAGTCACTATCACTGTGTATGTGCAATACCTATATGATGTCTATACTTTAATTTTCAAAATGATGCATATTTAACTTCTACAACCTAACCATATACTAATGCAAAAGCTATTAAAAGAATGTTAAGGTTGTGAAAATTTCTCTTAAAAATTAGGGAACGACAGTTAGTGCTGTAAACACACAACCAAGAATTGCTCTTTTTATTGTGCTCTCCAAGAAATAGGAAGGATGGATGAGAGAAAAAGAGGACCAGAGATAAATTATGGGTTTTTGAAGAGTTTTTGATTTTTGTTGAAGAGAATAACAGATAAAATATTTTGAAACTTCCAAAATATCCAAGATTGGAGTTTACATGGTGTCCAGCCAAAGAAATTCTGACAGCTTACATGAGTGTCCTGCATCTCCTTGTCATTCCAAGGGTAAAAATACTGAACAGATAACATCTTAAAGAAAAGAACACTTAGAAAATCTTCACACTGAGTGTTCCTTCAAAGCCAACATACAAGTATCAGAGGTCTCAAAACTTACTGGAGGGACATTCCTATCAATAATAGTACGGAAGATCTCCATCCACTGAGTCATAGTCTGGTTATTTACCAACTGGAGTGGCAATGCATACTGAAATAAGAAAAAAAAAACCAACAGTCATGAAATACTGATTTTTTTTTTCTCTGAAAAAGGTCAGAAGATGTCTCAACAGTAGTTACATTTTGAGAAAGATGAGATTTTAAGTAAAATTAAAACTAATTAGGTTAGATGTCAATACTTCTCTACTTGCATTCCTGGTACAGTTTACAGAAGAATTTCTGAGCAGACATTTTTTGAGTAAGTTCTTTGCTGTGAGAACTTCCTAACTCTGTTTCTTCCTCTTCTTCACAATACCCCAGCAGTGTCTGTATTACAGGGTTTGGATACACCAATAGCATCTCAGCAAATGAAATGTACTCATAATTACCAACTAGCTATTATCTAGCAAATCTTAATTCTCTACAAAATGCAGAGCAAAGTGACAGTATCCAGGCAAGCTCTTAAAAGTAAAATAGAATCCTGGGATCTATAATAAAATAATAATAAACTATTTCATCCTTTTAATCCTCAGTTAAGAATTTTCAGGCTGCCCCTTAGGTAAGATATCTTATTTGCTTCTCGTTCTCACTAAACTCAACCCTGTAAAAGCCAAACTCATCACTGTAAAATTCATGTGCCTTAATAAATAATTTCTGCCAGATCTTCAGAAGATAATGAGAAATGCCACCTACTGCAGTGCACTATTTCATAATTACACTACAATATCCACTACTGACAGTTTCAGAGGCCACCCACAGAGTTTCTATGGGGTTATGTGTAACTTTATATAGGATAGGAAATAGGAACATTTCTCCAGTAAGCTCGTAGATAGGATGTGCAGAAGTATTTAGGTCCATTAAGAATTTAATCTGGGGGATCATCTGACCAGTTTTTAAGTAACAGAATCTACAAAGATCCTATTATATAAAAGCTGTTTATTGTACATGACTCTTCCCATCCCAATTGCTATCATTCAATCACGCCCGTGTGTTCTGAAGGGGGTCACTGCCCAGCAAAGAAAAAGTTTTGGTTTTCCTCTACCCAGATGCCAACCTGAACAAGAGCATAGAAGATTTTTAAGATTTGTTTCTGCAGCAGCACAGAGTAATGCGAGTTATCAGGCAGAAGCTGGATCATCTGCTGCTGAATCCGAGGCAAAAATATTTGCATTGCTGCTATGAGAGGATCTCGCTCCTCTGCTTTTTTGTATCTGCAAAGGAAACAAAAATGTTGGTCCAGGATCTACACACTGGAGATTCTAATGCCTATTCCCCACCAGCATTTTCATTCTGCACCCTAAAAAAAACTAACATCAATTCATATCCAGTTTCAGACATTCACTCTCCCTTTCTCTAGACCCCACCTCAACAACTTGTGCAAATTAGCTAAACTACAGAGAAATAAAAACCAACAAATGTTATCTTGTATAAATGCAGCTACTGGGAGGAAGAACTAATGTTATTATTACTGAAATATCAGCTCACAGGAGCAGGGACTTGAATTTCTCTAGCATCTGTACCAACACCAAACCCAAGCTGGGTGCTAAACAAAAAGAAGTGACCAGCCATTGAGAGGAAAAGACATTTCCTTTGTTTGGAAAAGATTCTCTCTTTCTCTGTTTACAATTCTTTTGTGCAGTTCATACTAACAACAGAAAAAAAAAAAAGATAATTTAAATGAGTGAGAGAGCTCACCATACTTCTAATTTATGCTTTAGGGATTCTGATTATTAGTGGTAACAATATGCAATAGGATAATATGACTATGACAGTGATGTATTCATGACATAAAAGTAGAAAATAATTTGCATTCACACATCCAGCATTTGGCAAACTTCAAACAGAAGTTATACACGTTTGACTGTTTTCACAGATGGGTTAAATCAGATCAAAAGTACAAGACTTCAAGAAAAAAAATGTCAGTAATTCATACAGATAATTGATGGCATCTCTGCTTTCAATTCACTGATGACATCAAGAGGCTGAACAGTTTTTGTTTATTTGTAGGAAAGGAATCACAAGACAATTACTAATTCCCATTTTCTATCTGAATTCCCCCTAGAACACCAGTGCCCTTAATGTCATTGTCAGTAATCAGCTGAGACTAAAAGGCACTGATTCCTCATCTGCTCATGGACATCAACTTACTCATAAGTCTTCACCAGCTGATACAGGCACAGGAGGCTCCCAAGCCAACTGCCACTGTTCTGAGACTGCAAGTAGTAGCCTATCTTGTCCACCACAGCTGTCCAATGGCCAGGGAAGTCATGTTTAATGATAGCACGGAGGCACATTGTCAGCTGGGCTCTATGGCAGGGGGGAAAAAGAAATCCATTAAAATGTATTTATAAAAAGTAAAGAAGATGACATCACGGTCTTTAATATAAACCCAAATCTTGCTTTCTCACCCACAATATACATAATAAGTATCTTACATATTTTGACAGCACTGAAAGAGATGTGGGAAGTAGCAGAGGAAAAGGCAAACAACCAACCAACAGCCAAACAAACCAAAAAACCAAAACAACAACCAATCAACCACAAGATCCCAGGGGACTTCACTTTAAGGAAGAAACCAATTTCAGAGCATCAGGACTGTTAAATGGCTGAAGTAAAGAGTTACTATAAAAGCTGAGCAGCACTGAACTAGAAGCTGGAAATAAATACTCTTGGCTCTGCTAAGGAGTAATAAAAAAACCTCTCCAGAAAATACTGGTTCATCTATATTTAGGGTTTTTTTAGCATCTTCTTGCAGTCCATTACAAAAGGAGTAAGGAGCCACTGTTACAAGGTTCCTCCACTTACTGATCCTTTTAGTTTTGTATAAACTTACTTTCCCCCCACCAGGCCTTTGGAATGTGTGCCTGTTGCTGATTTGGTTCCTTCTCCCCACTTATTCTCACGAGGGAACAGTGAAAAATATCAGTGTCACAACATCAGACTAGTTCCAGTAAAGTTTCTTTGACTTTAAGCTCTTACAAATCTACAAATTTAGGCAGTATTTAGAAACCCTTTATTCCAGGTGAATGTCCCAGAGTTTTTAATAATCCTTTTACATGCAGATTGTCACTGTAACACTTGGATATTTTGGTTTTCAGGTTATGTAACAATGCCTGAACTAGTCTGCAAAACCTTTCAAGCTTCAATTATTTTCTGATTTCTTTGGTATAAACTTAGCCTTGGTATATATGACATGATGGCAGGGGAAACTGCCTGCCTTTAGACTATCACAGAAACAACACAAGCTTCCTTACTTTGTAGCATAACCTTTACAAGGAGCACCTCTCTCCTTCAGTGGAGATACTGCCTGTGCCAGCATGTTAGAAAAGCTGAACTGGAAATGATGACTTAGTTATTTTCTTGTCTCATTTCTACCCTAAGAACTCCTGAGAGGTGTTTGTCTATTTATAAAGCCCTCCCATGACAGCAATGCTATAGCTGTCCAATACATTCTGGTGTTCCTTTTTCCTGTTTTAAAATGTTCCCTCCCTGGAGGTGTTCAAGGTCAGGTTGGATGAGGCTTTGAGCAAGCTGGTCTAGTTGAGAGGGGTTGAAGTTGGCTTAGATGATCTCTGTGGTCCCTCCCAACCTAAACCATTCTATGATTCCTCTAATCCCAGTTTTGATCTGGAGTCAATCACTTCTTTTCCACTTATGACTACTGACAAAAAAAGAAAAAAGAAATGACAGCTTTGGGCACCTAGATGGTGGAGAACATGAAGAAAGAAGAAGAAGATTTTCTTCTGTTTTTCAAAGATTAAAACTACACTACAGCCAAATCCCATCCTACCAGTCTCACTTTAGGATAGTAAACAATAGATTGCAGTACGTTTGTGAATTTTAACTATCTTCCAGCAAAAAAAGAACAGCATTTCTTCATTCTTTTAATATATTGGAACCAAGAATGCTAATACACATTAAATACTGGGATTGCATGTCAAAATTACAAAAGTGATTGAGAAAAGGGCTACTAGAAGAAAACAGCTCTTGGGCAGTATTTCTCTGCACGGTTATTTCTGTACACTGCCTTGTATTAGCCAACTACACAGGCAGTCACTACACCAAGTAGTACAAGACACTATAAACACCACCACAGGAGGATAAATCTCATCACAGGGCTCTTAGCTGGGTTACCACCTATCTGAAAAAGAAGTGCACAAGTGTTAAAGCTGATTATTATTCCATTTTCAACCAAGTGCTTATTTCATCTCCCAGGAAATGGAGATGCTCAGGTGAACTAGATGCATTCTGGTAGGTGTGAACAGCTGGCTATAGAAATGTGAACACACAGGGCAAGGTACCTCACTAGGTCAGGAGAACGAATTATTCCTTCCACGATGTTGTCACGGATCTGCTGACGATCGTTCTCATGAATGTTGAATGGGAACACTGCTTCTCCAGGAGGTGGCTCCCTGTCTGGCCAGTACTGGGTCACCATGTTCTTCAGGTAAATGGCAGCTAGGCATAAACATTGGGCAAAACAAAGGGTTGAATGCTGACACGTCTCCGTGCTACTCTGTGCTCAACGTGCAGTACAGTTGAAAGCAGAGCAAAGAGTTGAAAAGCCATCTGACAACCACTGAAGCAGATCTTAACAATTACAGGCACCAAGCACAGCTGAGTTAGAAAAACCTTTTTTTTTTTTTATGGTTCCACACAGGTTCAAGTAACTGGTCCTAATGAGAACAAGACAGTAGTTCAGTCAGCTTCTACTGGGGTACGTTCTTTATTATGGCAGCCTTCCATATGGATGTAATATTCCATTGTTCTAAACAAGCAAACAAAAATCTACCTATCTGCATTTTTATTCATCCCCAAAACAGCTACTCAAGCTTAGCAAGTGAGGTTTGGAGGACTCGTGTCAACAAAGCACTGCGCATGCAGACGGGATGCTCTGCCTGGGGAAATGCCCAGCCTGCAGCTGGCACGTGGCCTACCTCCTATTCAGACAGAAATGGTTGTTGTGAACTCCCTAAGCTTTATCTCACTATTAGGATTTCCCATAATCCCTCAGAATTGTTCCCTTCTGTCTCACATGAAAAACCATGAAAAAGAAAGTTAATCTTCAACTGAAAATAAAGCAGCATTTATGGCTGGGTACTCAAAAGGCTGTAGGCAGTCTTTGGGAAGCACAGGAAACATGGTGAAGACATTAAAGGGATGACCTCAATAAACTCTTATCCCTGGACTATTCTGGTTGATGACTAGCTAAGTTTTGAAAGTAGAAATAAGGTATCTCGGGTACAATTATTTTTCTTGATCATGACAAATTACTAAGTATGAAGACACACTGGTGGTTAAAATATTTCACAGGAGCAAGAGTAAAAAAAGTTCTTGGTCTATGATGTGCCAGAACATTCAGACAAGAAACATGTCCAGAAAGACTAGTCATAAACTTTAATTTACTTTGTCCCTAGATCTTGTTGTTACAGAGACTCTTGGCTTTTACAAAATTCCCAGGGAAATCCATTAACTTACAAATGTAATTTAAATGTGCTCTTCTATTTTATACTCCCACTCATTAAAAAATAAACAAAATAAACAAAAAAAGTTTTTAACAGTTATGTTCTAAGTACTAATTTTTTTCCTAAAATGAGACATTAATTTATACAAACGACTTATGGAGTCTAGATTACACATCACACTTTCCTATGGAATGGTTTAACAATGCCATACAAAGTTGGATTATCTCTGAAAAACTAAATGCCAGCATGACAAACAGCATATGTCAGCACACCCCAACACACACAGGGGATTAATTGGATCTGGACAAAGAAAAAAAACCCAACAGTGCTTCTATGGGAAATGCTGTTCCATAGGATAAAAACAGAGCTGTGAACAAAACAGCAGGCATCAATTTCTTGAAAAAGCTGACTGCTTTCTGTATCTGTCAAAAATACTGCACTGGAGTAGTACTGGAGTAGAGAGACTATGAGAATTTGGAATCTGATCTTACACAAATGTGTACCCTAAAGTTAAGTGCAGCACCACAGCTGAACTCACACACACAGAGTTGGGAAATCTTTCTAGACATGCTCAACCTTTAACTTTTTAACTCAGCAGTGAGGTGACCTTCCTACCTACCTACTTTTGTGAGTGGACACTGAGGATAATGACAAAGCATATGTGGCTACCCTTGACCTAGGGAATTATGCTTATTTGTTTGCTTTTATTTTTCCAGGAAAATTACTGAAACAGAGAAACACATATTCAAATGGGATCCACTTTTTTCTTCTTCTTCTTTCTAAATTCCACCCTTCATGGCATCACTACTTCTTCACCAGCAGGAGAAGAAGGCTCCCTGGGTACTCAGTTTTGATCAGAAATCATTCTCTTTTCATATCAGTATCACAGCAATGCAGTAGGGATCACTACAAACACAGGGAAGCCAAGTGAGGACTACACCCAATACCAGTGCTTTTATCTGACCCTCATGAAGGAAAGAAATGGCAAAGACAGAACCTTTTCATTTCCACATTCAAAACAAATGTGACCTTACTTATGCTGCAACAGCTCAATATCCTGTTGAAACAGCTAATGGACTAACCTCCTACTGAAAGAAAATGAAACAAGGAATTTATCTCACCTGCTTGACGCACAGGAAATTCAACTTGATCTGATACTATGATCTGCAGTAAACTTGGAGCAAAATTGATGATCTTATAGGACTGAAATACATATAAAATACAGAGTTAGCAAATCACTATAGATAAAGACTGTCATACCAAAAGCACAATCAGAAATACAAACTAAGGATTTTGCAGTGTTCTTTGACTCTCCTCGTGAAGTTAGGACAGGTTTTAGCACTTGGATTCACCCAGATCTACAGCAATCCAAATTACTTTAAATGCTGAGCATGTCTCAGCACGTGGATGTAGTAAGTACTGTGACAAGGGTCTCTATTAGACATCAGTGGTAAGGAGTATTTAAATAATTGTGAGAATGCAGAAGAAGCACTACAGATGTGTCTTTGAATTATTTAACTTAGCCTCATAAATCAAATGGGCACTGACATACTTCATCAATACATACTGGTTATTTGCAAAATAGATGTTGGTATAATACCAATAGTGAATTTTGAAGAGATTGAGAAAACCCTTTAAAATTATTTTCAAATACAGACAGCATCTGCATTAGTCACATATTATACAGCTATCTTTTAGCAATCCAGATGTATAGTGCATCTTAGCAGAAAACTAAAAACTGGGGAAACACAGTGGAATAACCACTTTTATTTTCAGTCATGCATAGAAAGAAACATTTCACAACGCAGAGCCTTCCTGGGAATATTTCAAAGACTACATCAGCCATGCAGCTGAAGAATTTCAAAAAGAAAACAATGCTCACTGAACTTCTGAACAAAGCATGCCAGATTGAAAAGATGTGAAAGTCTGATAGCATTATCCTGCTGTCATTCAACAGGGGTCCTCCAACGTGAAGAGCTGTTGACTCAGCATGGTGCAGTTATTTCTGAGCCTTGACAGCACCACCAGTTACTAGTGGGTCAGATCTTTCCTCACTTACATTCATGTGCTTTATGTTCAAAGAGAAATGTTTCTTTGGGCTAGATGGCACAAGCTTTATTTGTTTCACTTTTCTTTCCAGCTAGCTTATGCCTGAGAGGTCTGTGGTTGTTTCCAGAGCTGTGCTTCTAAGTACAAGTATAATACACCCTCCCATAAACTTTACCTCATTTGAAAGCTGTGAAATAGAAGGTTATGTTCTGCTCTTCATGTACCCAATTCCTTGATCTTGCTTCATGATGCCTAACTGTAACAGCTGCATCACACCATCATTCCATGATGTTACCAAACCACCCAACTCTCTGGCCTTCATTTTACTCATTATAACAACTGTAATTCTAACCTGCTCCATGCTCAGAAACTCATTTGATGTTTACATAGAAATCTGAGATCTCAGACAGAAGCAATAATGGCAAATCAAAAGCAGGCTCTCCTGCAATTCCCTTCTCTAGAAACTTTAATTATCTGTTAGAAATGCTCCAAATAAAGGAAAAACTGTAACAAAGACACTCCATTTATCTACAGACATGCTGAAATACCAGCTTTCAACATCAGCTGGTTGAAGCCTACTGGATTCCAAAGATCTCTTCTTGGTTTATTACACTGGAGTCTAAAGCTTGCCCTTCAGTTGCTACTGGACAGATCTGTACAGGGTTGGTGGGCTCTGATGGGGGCTGCAGCATCCTCCAGCACTCCACAGCCAACTCCCAAGGAGTAAGGAAAGCACCAGGCAGCAGGGAAAAATCAACAATGTGTGAACACCAACTGTTCTTTTCCTTCTAAATGGTGCAAATAACATGTTCTTTGACCCAGTCTACACACATCTTTTCCTACCATAAACACATTGAGTAAGACTAACTTTTTGGTGGGTTTTGTTGTTACCATTTTCCTGCAGTAATCCTACCAGGACCACACTCAGGGTGGACACAAGTGATAGCGGGTCTAAATTATTTCCCTTTCTCCGTGCAAGCAGCTTTTACTGAATCTATATTGAAGTCCCTGCCACTCCAGGGAGCTTTACTGGTACCACTCGTGCTGGCATACAACTGCTACCCCTGAAGTTTTGCCAAGATAGAGATGAATATGGTGATTTGGCCTGCACAGCAGATCCTCTCAGCGGGCGCCTGGAGCGCCAAGGCCGCGTCACGCAGACGGTGCTCACGGCGTCTGAGGGGACCCCTCCCCTCCCCTCCCTGCACACTCACCTCAGGGCTTCTTCACACACTGACACCCCAAAAACAGATCACAGGGGCACACTATGAAGCTCCCACTAAAGCCTTCTACATTTTCACATAGCTTTGTTTTCTACTCATTGTAAGGGACACGAACACCACAGACATCAACTGAGACTGTTTAGAAACGAGACAACTTGATTCTATTGCATTTGTGAAGCTCAAAAACCATCCTGCTCACTTGTGCAGCAACAAACCCACTCAGGGAACTACAAACTGCTTGCCATTTTTACAGCAGAGGACTTTTAAAAAAGCTGCAGGCAGCAACATTTTCCCTATACCAGCACATTCTTGCTGCTTTAGTTGTCATGATAATCTTAGAATGTAGCCTTTCCCCTGCCTTGCTCTGGAAACCATACACAACAGGCTCCTGCTCACCAGCCTTGCTCTGGAAACCATACACAACAGGCTCCTGCTCACCAGTTTTGCTCTGAAACCATACACAACAGGCTCCTGCTCACCAGCCTTGCTCTGAAACCATACACAACAGGCTCCTGCTCACCAGCTTTGCTCTGGAAAACATACAACAGCTTCCTGCACTCTGCCCCTGCACCTTAGGACTAACATGTACTCTTCCCCACCTCAGCATTGCTCCAGTCTTCAAAAGATCAGAGAACACATCATCTTTTGCCTACTTTCTCTTCCATTTGAGTTGGCATAGAACAGATGAGACCCAAGAAAGCCTTAGATGGGCAACTAGAAAACAGCAAGATGAAGATGGTCACGTGTAAACCACTAGAACACAAGGAGAGATCAGGAGGGAAAAAAACCACATAAACATTTCCCTAAATGGGTCCCACTGAAGCAAATAATTCTCATATAGAACATGCAGATTTGGCTCCCACCACCATCTCTTTCTCTGTGCCTCTGAATCCAAGTATGGTGTATAAAAACTTGTAAAATCAAGGCACTGCACCTGTTTGCAAAAAAAACAATCACAAAGAGAAATCTGTACCTTTAATATATATGCCATTCACTGTTTACAAAGGTTATTTTAAGGCTTGGGGACATTTGATCTGTACACTCAACTATCTGGTTTGCTAAGTTTTAATTTCTGTTTGCACTGCAAATGTGTTCCTTAGAAACTTCACTGGCATTTGTCACACTCAGACATATTTTTACAGTTATTAGTAATATTTTATATTTTGGTTTTTATGCTGTCAGTCACATTTGTTAAACTAAAATTTTTTAAAAACCCACATTTTCTTCTTTCCCTGTCTACACCCAAAGGTATTGTTTGGGGAGAGGAAAACACACAATAAAAATAAGCATATGGCAGAACCTACCTGAGCTCCTTTCCTCTGTGGAGTCTGCTGCCAAATTAACCCAGTTTCAAACCAACTCATCTTTCTACAGAACTTCTAATCATGAAGCCCAACTTTATTCTGTACCCCTCTGCTTTTGCACAATCTACTCACACTTCTTCTTCCAGCACTGCTACTCAGTTCCTGCCAAAGCCAAATGCTGTAACTCCTTCTCAATATTTAAACAAACAGCTGGATTTCTGCAATTCTGGTCTTATTTTCCCCTTTGTTACAGGCCAAAGAAATGTATAATTATTTAGCCCATGAATACTAATGCATATAAATTGTATGGTAATTTCTACACTGAAATGAGAATGACTTTTGTATGCTCATATAACCAGACAGTACATTCCACTACACTCCAAGGGCTGGCACACCAAAGCACTATTTAGCCATTAAAAAAGAAAACAAACCAAACATTCAACCCAGAAAAGTCTCTGAAGTCCCCGAGACAGATCTAACAAAAGTACCAGCCTAGAACAGGGATCAAAGAAAGGTGCACAGAAAGTTGAGTATCTTTCTTGGTATGATGATTGATTGTTCCACCAAGTACAGTGTGATTGATAAAGTGCACAATGATTATGATGTGACAGAGATGAGGAAAAAAAAAAATCTTGTGGGGGGAACAAAAGAAAAAGCAGGAGATGGAAGATGTGTACACTTAGAAAATCAACAGGCTGAGATGACAGGAGTTACATGACAGAGAATACTGACCTGGCAACGAAATTACTGCTCTGGTTGGTATCAAGAATCCCATTTCAGACAGAACCCACACTTAGATTTTCAGTGTTCAGGTCACTGAGAGAAGTGAAGTTTGTTGCTGAATCAGAAGCAGCATGCATCATCCAAGGAGAAAGGTCAGAAAAATCCTACAAAGAACTGAGTGATCTTCAGAACTGCAGCAACAGACACGGAGTGGGGGCAATAGGACAATGTTCTTGGTCATGCACTCAAGGACAACAGGAATTTCTCCTAAAAGCTGAGAGTTTCTTACTGAGGAACAACCAGAGGATAAAAGGAGCTTGGTACATTAAGTGAGAAGAAACATGTTGGACACGAAGAAGACGACTGTGGTTTTAGGAGGTATCAAATGAAGTATTAGTGGCTTTCAGCATGAGACTTTCTGGAATGCTGCAAACACAGGAGACCAGATTGCACAAGAAAGATTAATTCCAATGGAAACCAAGTGGGGAGAAGTGCTGTGCTCTCCTATTATTAGATTTCATCAATTCAGTTTAATGATAAGGCAAAGGAAACTGAGCCTGTTGAGGCAAGGAAAACAAGCCAGTAGGGATCAGCCTCTGACAGATACATCAGAGAGGGCACAAAGAAACCTGCTCTGGGTAAGAAGCATGATAGGCACTAAGGGATATAAATAGACCTTATAGTAATTTCACCTGGAAGTCAACACTCTAGCTGCAAGAAGAAGAAAATTCACAAACAGCCTTCCAATAGGCACAATAAGGGCAAACCAAAAGGAATCCTGATGCCATTTCTGAAGGCAATGAAGATGGTAATTCAGAAGGCTGACAGCAATTGCACTGATTCAGATCTGTGATTCACACAGGTGCAGGAATATACAGAGGCATTTTCAAACATGCTGGGGCTTTTTATAGGTAGGCAAGCTTTTATTCATTTAACTCCATTCTCCATGCTCTACAGGGTAAGCAAATTCTGGAGTCAGGATAATGAAGACTGGAGAAAGGACTCTATTGGTACAAGCAATGAGGAGTCTGCAGAGAGGGGCTGTACTGGTGCACTGCCAGGACTTACACTCCCTGGGAAGCTCCTGTCACTGCTTGGATGCAAACTGGAAAGCAACTGTGCACTGCACACAGGCTACCACAGTTACCTCAGCACTCACTAGTGTGTATCAGGGGTAGCATCACTTGAAACATTGCACAGGATAAAGGTGAGCCCTGTTTGGCCAAGTGTTACATTAACATTTTGAGTACTTCTTGCTGGAGGGTTTTCTGGTGGGTTGGGGGATTGATTCCTTTGCTAGAAGAAAAACACTGGAATAACATCTGGATTCCAGTGCTTGCAGGAACACAGTGACATGGCAAGACTATCATTAGATACATGGGAGTCTGACACACTGCTTTGAAGTCTTGCTTCAAAAGCACTGAAAGGCTTCAAGATGTCAAAGGCCCACGTTAAGCAACATTCCTCAGGAGCATTTGTGTTCCACTCATCCAAAGAGTCCTGTCAAACCCAGCACTGCATCAGTACTTTATGCCAGTCAGGTACATCATGCTTCATTTAGCAACAGGAAGCCTAAACAATAAAAAAATAGGTCTTAATTTCAAGATTCATTCACTGTAATAGTTAGAAAAGAAAAAAAAAAGTGTCAGCTATTTGAAATAAAAATCTGTTATCTTAACCTGTCCTCAATTAATACACTTGAACTCTTCCATCTAAAACCTGTGTCTTTCATGAGAATTGTATTATCCATCACTTGAACTTAAAGCATTTTACAGATCTCAATCTCAGAATGCTTTCAAAACTTCTCCTGAGCTTATTGGTGATGCTGAAACGACAGTGTTAGGAGCAGGACCAGCAGCTACTTTGTTCTGGGCTTGCCAAACACACAGCAGTTTATTATTTAGGTTTTGACTCCTGTGCAACAGGCTGCTTACAGATATTTATCATCTCCCTCTCGGCCCTTAACAGCAGGCATAAAAAATGAAAAAAAGCTCTGCATTTTTATCTAACTATCCTCAAGGAGCATTCTCAACGGCCAGTACTTAATCCACTAAAGGAATTGCCAATTGCTAAAGCAAGGATTAGCTCTATCCAATTCAGAAGTTTCAAGTTTCTTAAATAGTCAGTTAAGCCGGAGGAGCAATCCTGAAGCAGCTCTAATTCCTGACAGCCAGCTCTGACCACGCTGTTTACACACCAAGTCGAAAAGTCCAACTCCTCCAACACAATCCTATTCCATCGACGTATACACATTAATGCCTTAGTAATGCTGTGCAAAGGAACTTTTTTTCTTCCTCTCACTTCTAACCTGAGATTGTGGTCTGAGATTTTGCGGCAGGCTGCTGCTGAGCTGTGGGGATGCTGTGCTAAATACTGCCCGTTAAAAAAAACCAACGCGCCCTTCTCGGAGTTGCACTTGACATGCTGCTGAGGGGAACCAAACGAAGCGCTGCCAGCCAGCGCTCTCCAGCAGCTGCAGGAGCCAGGGAGCCCCGGTGACACAGGTCACCGCCCGCAGCCGGCTCTTCGCCTGGCCGCGCTTCGCTCTACAGCGGGGCCGCAACATTCGGCTCAAAACCGAGCGAGGGCAGCGATCCCGCCGCCGCGCACCGGGCACCGAGCCCCGACCCCTCTCCCGCCACCCTGAGGGCTCGCAGCGGCAGAGCCCGCTCGGCGGACCCCGGCAGCCGACCCGGGCCCGCGGCCGAGAGCGGGGAGCGTTGGCGCTGACAGGCCCGCTGCGGCGGGGGGATGCCCCCCGACCCGGCCCCGCTCCGCTTCCCGCCGCAACCCGCCGGAGGGCAAGGGCGCGGAGCCCCCCGCCCCACGGGCGCTCGGAGCGGGCAGGACAGGGCAGTCCCGGCGCGGAGGAGAGGGGCGCACCCAGACCCCCCACCCCTGCCGGAGGGGGCGGGCGGCCCCGTGCCGCGAGGTGAGGCACGGCAGGGCGGGGGCGGGGCAGCGCAGTCCCGCCGGCGGCTCCGGGCCGGGGCCGCTCAGCCGCCCCACTCACCTGATTGAGCTCGTTCTCGGCGGCGATGCGCAGCTTGGGGTCTATGGTGCCCTTCAGCGCCTGGATGATCCTGTTGGGATCCATCTTTCTTTTCCACGGCCTGCAGGCAGCGCTTCCGCGGGGGCAGGAGCGGGACGAGGAGCCGCCTCTCCGCCCTTAGTGCCGTCGCCCCCCCCACACCCCCCCCCCACCCCGGGCCACGATCAGCGGCTCGCGTCCCCCACC